>JAVQJS010035973.1:0-15521 GCA_036024795.1 Galaxias rostratus
GAGAGAGAGAGAGAGAGAGAGAGAGAGAGAGAGAGCTCCCAGGTTGCCAGCACCCATCCATTAGGCCTGCTTCCTAGTTTGTTCACTTAGGGGGCTAGTTGTGATGCACGAGCACAACTGCCATCGCTCAGTTCACTAAAACATTCTGCCCCATTCAGGTTCAGTGTTTGGTTTAGGGAGCTGAGCACACACTCTTACACTGGCCCAACCTAATACACCCCCTGCTACCTCCCATGTGTACTAACCGCACGCTGGTCGATAGTCCCCTGTGCATTTCCAGTTTTATTGCCCCTCCGTGTAGAACTGGAATTGACAGATATCTTACAATCAACTCTGGGATTTGAAGATCACCCTCAAAAATTAATGTGAAACACCCCACGGAAGGTTTTTACATAACATTGGAGGAAATAATCAGTATGGGTAACTTTCATGTTTGGTTTAGTTTAATGATTTAGATGATTATAGACTAGACTTAGGTCTATATAAGCTTGGACTGAAAACATTGTGCTTGTGTCACTGATTGATCTTACACACCAAAGCAGAGAAACTTGACTTTGAGGATTTAGTCCAATCTAACAAAAGGCAACTTTTAACCTTTATTGGCAACTAATTTACACCATCTGTTAAGAGCTGGCCAATAAAAATACAGAACGGAAAATAAAAACCACTTCATTCAAACCAAAACTTTCCATTCCAGACAGTGGCTTGCCACCCCTGTCAAAAACAGCAGTCATTCCAGAAAGAGTAAGAGGCTGTGCTTGACGCCTGGCCAGAAAGCCCTAGTAGGCATGTATTCCTTCGACTTCAATCCTTATCTTCATCACATGAAATCCACACACAGACCCTGACTCCATCCTACAGGATCATAAACCAGGGGAGTGGATGGCTGTGGGCAGATCAGCGAAGGTGCTGGCATGCGCTTTTCACAGCAGCATTCTGGAATTCCTGAGTGACATCACCATGATGTGCCAAGCCTAAGGCGGCAACGCCAAAAAGAGGCTCCTAGACCTCCCCTATGCCTCCTAATAAAGACAGCCTAGACCTTCTTTCCCGCTCAAACTGAGGTAGCAAAGACCATATTACATAAAGCACTCTCTCTCATGCTCCCTGCTGTGAATGGGACTCTCTCCTTTATCCTCGACCCTGTAAATGAGACCCTTACCCTCTCTACTGTGAATGTGACTCTCTCCCTTATCCTCCCTGTTGTGAGTGTGATTCTCTTCCCAACCCTCCTTGCTGTGGATGGGACTCTCTCCCTTATCCTTCCTGCTGTGAGTGTGACTCTCTCCCCTACCCTCCCTGCTGTAAATTGGACTCTTTCTCTTATCCTTCATGTGGCTGTCTCCTTCACACTCCATGCTATGAACATGAGTTTCTCCCTTACCCTCCCTGCTGTGAACCGACTCTCTCCATTTAAGTTCCACTCTGGGATTGGGACTCTCTCCCTTACCCTCCCTGCAGTGAATGCGAGTCCCTCCGTTACCCTCCCTGCTATCAACGTGACTCTCTCCTTTATCCTTCCTGCAGTGAACGTGACTCTCTCCCTGTCTTGAATGAGAGTCTCCCAGTCACACTCCCTGTGTTGTTGGCGAGCCCCACACAGTACTGATCCCACATTGCTACAGTCAGAGTCTGCCCCGGGTGCACTCCACCCCGACCAGGAGCTCGGCACCACCCCCCTGCTCCCCAGTAAAAATAACCTCAATAGGCGGCATGTTACATAAAAAGGAAAATAAATAAATGAGGAGCAGAAGTGAGTCACTCACAGGGGAAGTGCTGCTGTGAATCAAGGCTACAAAGGGAACACGTAATGAAATCTTGCAATCAGGGCCTAATGTTATTTCAGAATGGCCAATCCTATTCTCTTGCATTTTTCCAGTCCATGGAGTTAGCGGTAAGCAAGGAGGGAAGGAAACAGTGGCCCATAGGATGAGCAGCTGTGATGTGCACCGCACTGACGGTCGTTATGTAACAGGCCTTCCACTCTCATAATTGATTTTGTCCCCATGGCATGTGCAATAAAGTGTCGGAAAGATGGGGCAGTGAAAAACAAATGGCTTTTGTAGGATTACATTTGACCAGCCTAGCACAGAACACCCAGCTGAGAGACTACTATAACCATGTCAACATCTGAATCTGAACTGTTAACAGCAGAGAGAGTGTTTTGTATCTTTGCTTATCCCCTACTTATTTGATTCAGAAAGGCTTTGCCCCACACACTGACAGCTTGAACAGTTACACATGACTCCTGTAGTGGTGGTCACTTCAGCATAAGGCATAGTCCCACTACCAGCTGAAGCCAGCAAGCATCCTCTAACACCAACTGCCATGTTTGTGTTCTTGCCAAGAACAACAAATTGCATACAGCAATGTTCTTTGTCAAACAAAATAAATAATTTCTGAGGCATTTCTCTAATAGGAATTATGAAATAAAACGTATTCAGATTGAAAAAAAGAAAAGAAAATATATATAGCCTTGGTTTTAAACAAATAAAAAGTGTTAAGATTTTGAGGCTAGATGCCATTATTGTCTTGCATACTTCACATTTACTAAAAACCTGCTTTGTAAATGATTTACCAAACAAATAATTCGTTGTAACATCCATATAATTCCTAATCTTAGGAATGCTGTGAACGTGTCAACTGCAAAGAATTACAGTGAGTAGAAACATCCCGCATTTTCCCAATAATTAATCAAAGATTTGACACCAAAAGTATGCAACCCCACACCTATGTCATAACTGTTGTAGTTGTCGATCGCAGAACAAATGTATAATTGTAGCTGGCAATACGAACTCACGATGCCTATCTTAAACGGATGATTCTAACATTCAACAGCCCCATAGAAAGCTTTGAAACAAGTGGACTATCCTTTCAACTTTGCTAACAACGAGCACCATGTGCAAGTTAGTCAGAATAAATTCGTCCAATACATACCAAAGTATACAGTCTTGTCACATTTGGGGCACTTTGAAGCCATGTTGGACGTTGCGATCGATATAAATGTTCTGTTTGTTGACACGAGCAGAGTCCACGTTCTTTCTAATACGCATTCAAGAGCAAGTGTTCTGGTCAGTTCACAGAAGCTGGGAGCATCTCTTTCAGATCAACACTTCCAATTTACATAGCCCCGCCTACGCCACGATGCTCGTCCCCACTTTCTCTTTGGATGGGCTCGCGGTCAGTCACAACTCGGCGGGAGTGTCCTACCGGTAGCGAACGGAGGAACTCAGACACCCACTTTCTTTTCCTTTTTTCACCACACGGGTAGGCAGCGTTTAGTTGAACTACAATGCGCTCTTTCAGCGTGGGTAACGGTTAGGAATTTCTTTGGACAAGAAAGAGACGTTGAAACGTGGCTCCTGATCAGCTCTCCTCTCTGACACAAATCATTCCTCAAGCTAGATGGTCATAGGCAACTGCATGCAACGTTTTGAAACTATAGTTTAATTTTTCTGTTCCGAACCGAGTGACACTTTCATAATTTTATTGTAGGCAGCCTGGGCCAACCTGCTCCAGATAATTTGCTTATTAGCCCTTTTTAATTTTTTTCTTCTTCAGGGCTTCTCCTGCATTGGTTAGCATACTGCTAGATTAAAAAGATAAGATACAATCCCAAATATAATGATAAAACAAGCTACATCAGCACTCCAAATAAAATGTATTAATTGTCCATTGTTTTATTAGTTACTGTGGAGTTAACACTTGGGTGTTGTCTTTCTGCTCAGTGACACAGTGCAGGTTCTGATACGCTGGAACAGCTACACATTCTCAAGCTATTTCCCACAGTAGTGTGAGAGCCCCATACTGATTAGCACCTGGCTGCAGTACTGTAACCGGTTCATCTTATCTCTGAGCTCACTGTTTTAAAAAGCTAACTGTTGTCTGATGTAACCACCCTCTTAGACAGAGTGGGGAAGCTGACGGACTGACTCACTCACTACTGTGCAGGGCTGGAGTAAAGTGTCATTTTTCTACTGGTTGTTAATCAGACTACATTTAGTTTTATCTTTCGTCTTCAATTCCTGTTGGCTGAATGTGTGTATGTGTTGTGTCGGCACGTGTGAGTGTGTACAAGGGCATGACTTCATGACTGGAACATTATCATTCACCTCTAGCAGTTTGCTGTGGTTGCAAGTTTGTGTTCAGCTGCAAAGCAGAATTAGGCTCCAACAGTGAGGAGAGGAAGAGGGGAAAAAACACAATCAGCAACTTGGGGGAAGGGGAGCGAGGAGAGACTGGGAATGTAGTGCCTTTGGCTCGGATCATCGAACACGGTTGTCCACAACAATGAGACCCAGGGAAATAGTGGAGCGTGAGCTGCTCAGATATACTGTAGGATACAGGAGGAGGCTGCTGGCAAACCACTCTGCCATTCTGCCTTGATGCTAGACTGGGTCAGGGGGATGGGGACCAAGGTCACAGGCCGAGGACTTAGTGGCTGGTGGGACAGGGCCAGGTCGCTGCTTGCCTTAATCTCTTAGGCGCTGGATGGTTATAAACACATGCTGCAGTAGATCAGACCGACAGCAGCTCCTGAGGAAAGCGCCATGCAGACAGAGTGTAGGGTGTGATAGACCAGTGGTGATGTGTATGTGTCTATTCTTGCAGCACACCTGCCCCAGGCTCTCCTGGTCCATGCTGCGTTTTGCACATTATCCATGGAGCCAGAGGGCAAACAGGTGCCAAATCCCCCCTGGCCTTCAGTGTCTCTGCAGCATTTTGGTCACTACTTCCTTCCTTCCTAGCCCCCCCTCCACGTCTATCTCTTTCCCATGCACACTCATTCTCTCTTCACAGATGCAAATGCCAGCATTGTACAAGTGAGCCATGTGACCAAGGAGAAATCCTGAAAACAGGTTGGCTTTATTGCTCTGTGTATCACCAACAGTACACTATGAAATGTTTTCAGAAAGTGGATAGGGTATAAGGTTACCAAATGATTTATGTCAGTCTGGGATTTTGGTTTGAACACTATTTAATTGCGCACACATACATTTTTAAGGGGCCACAAACATTTGAGGATTCTTTAGATAAACTCAGTGTACAGCATGGGCATTTGTGCATCTGTGGAACATTGAGTTTACCGATATGTGTGTGTCCATGCATCACCGTGAGTCTATTCACCATCTAGAGATGGATAGATAAGATTTAATGTTACTCTTTATCATTAATAATTTTGAGGTAATGGTCAGTGTAAATTCACTGGGTCTTTTGCAACCATTTTAAACAAGGACAAAGAAAGAATGTTCGGCTTTGCCAAGAAAAGATTTGTCTGCTCATAACGGGGCACTATAAGTGGGTATGGAGAATGGCGGACAGCAAGACACTGCTATGTCTAGTCTGGAAGTCTTATCAGACATTTTTGGTCAAGTGTTTAGGGAGACTTTTAAGGGAAGGCCGATCGCCGTTCTTCAGGATAAGGCTTGATGGAGACGAGCCTGTCTTTATCATACTTTCCGTGGCGTTCTCAAGCGAAGGACACTTTTCTGCAGTCTATTTCTGAACACATCAGACAACAACAAGGCCTTTACTTCCAGCCGGAGACCCGGTCCCCTACACATAGGCCCCTGTCAGCCCACAGGCCCGCCGGGGCATTGTCTCAGATTCCACAGAATGTCCTTTTCAGAGCTGTGTGGACACTGTTCCACTTAGGTCAAGACATCTTTTATCGGCCTTTCTCTCTTGGGAGTTTCCTCCACTAGCCTGACCTCTCTCTCTCTTCACTACCCAGTCTGAAAATTTTGGACTGCATATATTTAGACCATAGGGTCAATACAAATCTGTAATTTCATTTTCTCTGCTCTGTTTGTTGACGAAGCCGATGGAGGGAAGGCACATGTGGACGGTTCAGAGGGCTGAAATGGTCAGGGGTGTGGTGCTGGAGGGAGCTCCACAGAACCTCTCACTGTGTTTAGCAGGCTCTTGTGCGGGGTGGTAGAGTAGGGTGGAGGCGGCAGTGGGAGTGTTTGAGGTTTGATCTTTCAAAGTCCCTCCCTACCAACATTGCTTTAAACAACATTTGACTTGACACATATTCAACTGTTTGGGGAGTATTAAATAGGCTATGACATAGGAACAGGCTTTATTGTTGTTTAGTCTTTACGTGGTTGTCCTGGTCGAGTCACTAGTTTTATTTTAAAAGAGAACCTTTGAAAACATGTTGACGTAATTACCTTTCCATAACCATGCTATTAAGATCAAGCTATACATTCAATGTAAATCTAGTACACTTCTCAATATTATGTTTATGGTTGTAACTTCAATTTCAGCAATGCCTACACATGCACATCTCTACTTTGGCTTGTGGTTGTGTAAGCATGTATTATATTGAGTTCAAATTGGAACTGCTGTATCATGACTTTAAACTGACCGACTGGTAATCTATACGTTTGTCCAGTGATAAATATCTTGTGACAGATAGTCAGCGAAACTGTTGGTTTTGAATCTGCCGTGTGTGTGCTTTCATCATACTGCTGAGAAGTTCAGCCATCCTTATCACTCAGTGCAGTACATAGTTAATGTACTGGCCAATTTGAAAGAAAGAAGGACAAACACAATACATATTTTTCTTATATGCATGATGTACATGCAATTGTATTTGTGTTCCTGCCATTACAGGGTTGGGTGTAGTCGGCGCAGCAAAGCCAGGAGGGAGGGTGCCTCAGTAAGTATCTGTTCTGTTTCACATGGCTACTATCTGACAGGCTGTCTCATGCTAAACCTGCTGCATCGACAGGGTCTGCGCAGCTCTACTGAATCCACACACCAACCCAGTAAAAGGGACCCACTCACTGGAAACAGTTTCATTCACACAGTCCAACAAAGGCTGTCTGTTTCAGTGGAACTGCAGGGGACTTTTTAAATTGGGGTGACCTATACACTACTTCTGAGGTTCAAGTCAAAATGACTCACATTCAGCAACTTTTTTTAAAGTTGTTTTCCACTTGACGTGGGGAAACTAGAGCCCATTGAGTGTAGCTCATGCTTTATAATTAGATGTTCTCCACGCATGGGACGAACCAAGTCGAAGGGTTCTTCCATGGTTCCTACAGGTCCAACCCTGTTTTTGACCCAGGTCTTCATGGGACACCCCCCAAGTGCCTTACAGCCGATGGGTAATGGAAAAGCATGGCCCTAAGCTATTGTCTGATGCACTTCATCTTTCTAACTGGCGAAGGAATCGTCCAACTAAAGAAAGAGAGAGACAAAGAGAGCAAGAGCAGAAAGAGTGCTGCATGTGCCATGTAATACCTAGTAGCACAGTTGCACCATATAAAAAAATGCATTACAGACTAGGTACCCTTCCTTTAGTCTGGGTGTGGTGGTATGGTGGCAACAAATGCAATCATGGGCATGTCGCACAGATATATTTTAAATCTGCGTGTCAGATGCCAGTTGCCATTCCTACGAGGCCTTTTATGCCTCTTTTCATGGTCCAGCGTTGTGGTTTTCCGCTCATGCCACAGTCTACACACCAACTGTCAGCCTTCTCTCTGAAGAGAGAGCCACATTCCAAGCAAACAGCTGCACCTCATCCTGATCGTGAGGTTGTTACTCCAGGCTTCTCCTCCTGGTGTCCCGGCCCATAGTCTACCAATGGAGGATTGGCACTTGGAAGTTGGATTCTCCTACAGGGTTGGGCAGAATGAGACACTGCTCTTAGGCTGTTGTCAAGCAGCTGGAGGTCCTGTGATTCTTCAGTCTCATATTTAGACTACAGTACATGTATGGCTCCCAGACTCTGCTGCGCCACTGTCTCTCAGCCTTACAGTCTCCATATGCCCTCTTTGATGGTCCATATTATATATCTACAAATTCAATTAATGGTTCATTTGAATAGATTGTGGTTAATCATTTCATGATAGCATCAGAGTTGCCAACCTTTCTGATAACTGTTGTGTGAGAGAAGCTTGGGGTCCTCACCACTTTTGGAGTTTTTTATGGTCTGCAATTTCTGCTTATGTTTCCCAATAGAAGGTATGTGAATGTGTAAGAAATATGGGTTTTAGGGTAAGAGCACGTGAAGATGGTAATTTGCATAAGTCTCATGCTCATGTGTGAGTTGGCTGCTCCAAGTGCCAGAGGCAGCACATCCCATGATATTGACTGAGGTAACATAAGAATATGATAAATGAACTCCTTGCCCACCACACTTTTTTTGCTTGACTACTCAATAATTTTGCTCAGTTATATCTTTCTAGACCTACTGGGTTACACACCATGTCAGTAAACAACATACACATCTAAATATGTTTGGCACACAGATTCATGCTCAGGTGAACATGCTTTTGTGCGCACACACACACACACACACACAAACAGACACTTACACTCACACTAAACTAAACTGAACCTTGTCCTAATCTAAAACCAAAGAAAAAATAGAGACAATAAAACGTTGTGTCCATGTTGGCAGTCTGTAGTCAAAACCTTTGTGGCATATTTTCTATCTGCCTGATAGCTCTGAGGTTAATCACTATACGTAGCTCTCATAAACTAAAACAAATCAATTACTAAATTGTAATTGCCAACATTACATACTGCGGCACTGGTAACCACTTTTTACCGCTCTATAGTGATGGGAGCATTTGAGGACAAAAGAAGAATCATGTGCTAGTTGTGACCCCTGCTGGCGAGGAACAGATAGTGTTTCCAGGTCAGTCCTTTGAACCTGTGTCCTCAGAAAATCTTTTACTTATTATAAGGCACAACAGCAACAAGGTCTCAGAAATATTATTTTGGATTTTGTCCACTCTGTATATTTCCATTGCATGACAGTTAAACATGACTGATTCCAATTCCTGATCATTTGTTTAAAACATTAAAAACAATAGAAAATCTTACCATGTCCAAATGTCACCCATTACCAAGGATGATCCTCCAAGCAATATTCTTGGGAAACCGGCCATGTTTAATAAATGCTCTGGTCATATATATTTCTTTTGATGTATGTAAAGTTATAATAATTTTGACATTTCTGAAATTAAATGTTTGTAGATTTATAACAAAAGCATTGTTGTGACCTTCCACCAACAATGCTCTTGTTTGAACATAAACAAAACAACAGTGCTTCTCACTGATTTTAAAGCAAATAAACATGCATATTTATTATAACTGATGACAATTACTTTGTTATTTATCATAAACAAGACTTATCAGTGTTATTTTGTTTTGTGTTGTGAGGTATTTGTAGCAAAAACCTTTGAATAACTTTAGAATATTGTTTAACAGAGAATTGCTTATTTATATCCTTTTCTGCCTTGCAAAATAACCTACTTACTTTAGTGAATGTGTGATTGAAGGGCACTCATGCACACCATTCAAGAGAGACATTGGAAATCCACTATGACTAATGTTCCCATATCCCAATGCACCTCTATTACTGTGACAATAAAAAAATTATGATGTACAGAACCCCCGTTGAGAGTACAACAAAAAGGAAACGAATAAACCAAAATGGTCTTTGGAAATAACTTGAATTGATTTCTACTTGATATCTCTATAGAGTAGAGGTGCATTTTACATGGTAGGAAGATTGATGATCTTTGTAGACAAAACTAGACAGCCTTTCCAGAGTTTCTGCATTCTTTCTTTGTTCCTTGCCCATTAAGCTTATATAGACACACATACTTCATTAGGGAGAACACCTGCACATCACAGTGGCCTGACTGCCTTTTCCGAACGTGCAGCAACATCTGGAAGAGAAGCAAGAGAATCAAAGACAACATCTGTACAACAGTGAGCAGCCAAGCAAACAAGCAAGCACAATGAAGGCATGGAGTCTCTAAATAACAATGTAACATTGCAGAGTACCTATTTTGCTACAATTAAAAGCTTACTTAGTATCACCACTCATCTGCCTTTTCTATACTTGAGATGGTGCAGTCCACTCCATACCTGATTAGAAAATAACCAACGCAGATACACAGTTTGGACGCAGTGAAATCCAAAACAACAAAATAATTTATTCACACCCCACATATCTTCTGCTTTGGGAATATACAACCGGGCTACAGCTAGTACTTAAGTACCTAGGATTGGTTGGGTCGTGTCACATGGCATTAGATCTTGGTTCCTCGAAGCTAGGCTTGGTGACTGAGGTTTCCATATGGCCCGGATCAGATGTGCACCACAGCATTCCTGCAGACCCTGCAGCATGGAGCCTGTGTGCATACATCTACAGTGAAAACCCCAGCTAATCAAACACAGTGCCTCATCAAAGCAATCACCCCTTTCTGGGAATAGCAACAGCTTCTTGTCTTCAAAAGCACAAACCTTCTCCAACTGTCTTTTTGTGTCATCCTGTGACATCTATACAATGGATAATTCATTTAAAAAATATATAGCTCTTGCTAATTTCTGTCAGGCATAGCTCTCGGACAGCTTGACGGCTCTATTAGTTCAAACATTGTCTAATAGGTACTGCAAACTAAATCAACATGAGGTTGATCTTGATATAGATGACTGTCACAGTGTTTGAGGTGGTTCAGCTCCAGACCTTTCCATTATTTCTACTTTGCTGATGTTGGGCCATTTGTTAAGCTACTCCAACAGCTTATGTCAAGGTCCTGCAAGATAACCCAACATTCAAAAAGTTAAACAGTTTCTAAAATAATGCAGTCTCACAAATACATGTCTTGGACTTCACCGTAGTGTAAACAGTATTAGTCTAAGAAGTACAATCCATTCCTCACAATGCTGGCTAAATAATGATATAGTCATGTTTTATATATTGTTCCATGTTTACATGTTATATATTGTAATAGCAAAAAAAAAAGTTTTATTTTACTATCATGTCCAATATTCTGTCTATAATTCTATTATAATTAACGGTGGGTTTCGCCCCTTTCTTGGTGGACAAAGTAAGTAAGAGTAAAGCCACAATATTAGGGCATAACTCAGCAGTTGAGCCTTACAGTAAGTTGCATTTTTTTTTATTCGATTTTGAGACAACAAAAAAATCTGACAAGGAGGCTGGGTGGTCGGGAAGTGATGTTGTAGACTTCCATCTCCATTTAGCAATCCCCAACCACGCTGCTAAGAAAACCTCTTTTCTATCAATATCTAAATGATAGGCAGGTCAGCTAATGCAAGTCAAGGTCTAAAAATTTAATTACAAGAGAAACCCTAAGAAGTTGTTTTTGAAAATATGTGTACTGTGTCTTTAAGATCGCTCTGCTAGCTTGCTTCGTATTGATCAATCCACCATTTTCCAACACACAGCGGCGGCAGTGGTAACACACGGCTAGTACGGCAAAGCGAGATACCCCTACCTGGAGACACCAGGACCCGGGGCAGTCATGGCAGCGAACATGTACCGGGTTGGAGGTAAGGGGACATAATTAGGAGTTTTCGGTATCATTCTTGTTCATAGTTCGTCGCTTTTTTACAGTATGAGCTAATCCTTCCTCTTTTATTTGCTAAAGCTAAAGAGCCTTATGCTCTTCAGCTCAGAGAGGAAGATGAGGGTGACTGTGAGGAGGAGGATGGTGATGAAGAGTAGTATGGTTCGCATAGAACCCCGATTATGTTTGCCTTGGTGTTTCTTTTGTTTCATTTGCTTACAATTGCAGCCAAACAGAACGATTGATTTAGTTGGTCACTAGCCTCAGCATTTGTTTTTACCTAATGTTTTTACGACGAAGTGCTATAAAAGTTTGGCCAGCAATAGCTGTTAGTCAGAGGGCTAGCAGCAAGCTAACGTTGGTGTTGAAGTTTCCTCTGTGACTGGAACCAACGCCGTACATTTTTTGGTGATGCTCTGATGAAGCTTAGAGCGGAAGCGATGGTGCTGGTGATTTTTAACTGAAGTTAAGGAGTTCTCTTCAACTGAGCCAGCAATTTTGTTTAGAAAAGATGACAGTAATAGATTTAGCTGCTGTAAGGTTTAGAGACTATTTACCAATGTGAGAATAACGTGAGATAAACCAAGTTCAGTGTGATAACATTTAATTTAATCATGAAGCACAAGATTCTGACTATTGATTAATATCATGTACATCCAGTGGAATAACTTTAAAAGCAGATCCACTCACCAGCATCAGTCAGTTGATGGAATTACATGGGGAAGATACAGGTGCCCCATCACAAGTACTGCAGCGTAGATAGAGCCAAAAAAACAAAAGGTAGCGAAGTTGTCCAGGTTAGGTAGAAGGGTAAATGCTTCTAGTCATAGATAATAATTTCCTTATCTTGCACTGCTAGGTAAATAAAGTCATGACTGATAGACAGCTTGTTGGTACAAACATAAGTAAAAACTGTTATTTTTCAAGTACATTTACATATTACAACAAAGTCAAAAGAAAAATCCTATTTAAAACCAACATTTTATTTTATTGAAGAGACACTTCTTTACTGACACATGGTCAATAGACATAATGCTCATCAACCAGGATGTTACTGTCTACATGCTGAGTTAAGGTCTAAGATAAATTAGCCCTTCTTTTCTGCTATGATGCAGAGTAGCAGTAAAATGGACAGAAATAGTCAAAAGAATGTAAGAACAAGAAGTGGAATCCATCCCATTCAGACCATCCCATTCAAGTCTGATGCCCCTGCTTCAGTTACCAATTAAAGTCAAGTAATTGACCAAAACACCTATTGGCTGCAAACTAATAATTTGGGTCCTCTGGGAAGCAAGATTTAGCCAAGTTCTTTAAACGTGTTTCTACACCTATAAACCTAGTCGCCTTTTCTCAACCACCAATTTGGTCTCAGTAGGCTGCCATCAAAACAAAAGCAAGGCTGCTCTGAAGATGGCAGACACTTTGCAAGACAATGCTGGATCATCACAAAAAGGCCATCCCTTGTAGTGTGGATGATGCTTGAACAAAGCCTACATTCCATGCTAGACCTGAATGTCTTGATTTGTCCCATATTAAAGCAGTGAGTGGCCAACACAATTTCTTCCTGGTCGACCCATCTGAACACAAACACTACCTTGAACACAAATGTTCCTTGGCAAAACTGACAGTTAAATACATAAATATAATACACTAAAGAAACATTGATAGTGAAATAGATTTTAGCAGAAGGAGTTAGCGGACTAATTCTCGTGACTTTGCAATACAGGACTGAAAGAAAAAGTCTCACACGCCAAAAATATTAACACATTATTGATAAGACAATATGGTTCATATACCAATAGATTGGTGGAAAGGGAAGTAGTGTATCGCTAGCCTTTGTGAAAGTGAGCCAGAGCAAGCAAAATGAAGGTGTGAAAAAAGGTGTGCGATTGGTTCAGCAGGGGATTGAATTACCTGCCATCACCATAGAAACCTCCATACCATATTTCTGAGCCCTGATGTTCCACTGCATCCTGTGTCCCTACCGTTGGCTCGATTGCGCGCGCGTGCGTGTGTGTGTGTGTGTTTGGATCAGTGTGGGAGGTTCTCTTTTACTTTCTTTTCTATTTGTCCAGGACTTTATATGGCCACATTTGCTATCTACAACCTTCTCGCTTATTTACTCTCCCACCCACTGGGTGTTGTTTCTTTTTTCAGTTGAAGTCACCTTTTCTGTGTTCTGCCAGCCTATACTCTTGTGCCTCTCTTCTCACTCCTCTTTGTCACATTTTTTGTCTGTCTGTCTGTCTGTCTGTCTGTCTATCTGTCTGTGTCGGTCTGCCTGTCTGCCTGCCTGCCTGTCTGTCTGTGTCGGTCTGTCTGTCTGTGTCTATTGCACACTCTTTTTTCTTTCCTCCCTCCACACCTGTCTTCTTCTCTCGTCTCTAGAACATTGTCATTCCACTGAGCATATTTCGAGGCATCAGGAATGTTCTGGACTCCCACAACCTTCCTGAACTTGTCAAGGTAGGCATGCAGTGTTTCACATAAAAAGAATAATCTAAACCAAAAGAAATCCTTCATCTGAAGATTTTACCTATTCTCAATCTCTAAGGATGTGCTCCCCTTGGTGGACAGCAAAGACCAGTCAGTCACCTACTCAGATGCCCCCAGAGTCTTTGTGAGTTAAGACAGTTGGTGTGTGTGCGTGCGTGCGTGCGTTCTCTGGGTGGACATGTACAGTATGGTAACCGCTCTCCTCCCTGCGTGTTTTTGTACACCAGGGTCTCGAAGGCAAGGTGGTGGCCCTAGAGAAGAAACTGGTTGAACTTAAAGCAGAGGGAAAACCCATAACCTCTACTCTCAAACAGCTCCTTCTGGCCCTCTGTGCTGAGGAGGTGAGTGTGTGTGCGTGTGTGTGCGTGTGTGCGCGTGTGTGCGTGTGTGTGTGAGTGTGTGTGTTTTTTTGTTTCTAAGCTGTATAAGTTGGCATACTCTTCATGGTTTGATGCGATTAGTCTGGAGTGATGGACTCGACGCCATCTTGCTTTCTGCCTCCATATCATTCTTTAACCCTCCATGTCTTTGTGTTGGACATGATCAGATCTTGGATCTGTCTAAGGTTTTCAGTCTTTCTAAGGGATATGGTTCCTAGGGTTTTGCTCTGGTGTCCTAAATCAGCCGTCCCACCCTGGTGGTCTTGATTGCTGAAACGTCACATGATCTCTCTTTATCCAATCAGAAACTTGAGCAGGCCCTGAAGCTGAAGGAGCAATATGAGGAAGAGATGGTCGCTGGCGGTTATGCTGCCCTTATCAACCTCTGCTGTCGTCAGGACAACCTCGAAGAGGCGCTCAAACTGAAGATAGAACTGTAAGTGGATGCCACCCTCACCCACACATACACACACCGACAAGGTAATCATGAAAGTTTAACGTGAGCGGTATTAGGGGCGACGTTAATGACTGGCCCCACAAACAGTCCAGCTCTTCCTTTGTCCCTCACTTCTCCCCCTCCTCTCTCAACCCACCCTCCCTTAGCCTCCTGCATATATGCAAAGAACATGATGGAGACACGTGTGATGGCCAGTGACAGGGGAACGCATTAACCATTGTTTAAACTCCCCTTAGCTCCCCTTTTCACACCCCTCCTCTCCAAAGCTGACTTTCTTTCTATCTGCTTCTCGCCTCCTTCTAGGGGTCGGAAGGACTCGTCTGTGGCTCTGGATGCCAGCAAGTACATCGGCCTGGTCCGGATCCTGTCCAAAAACGCCAGGCTGGAAGGTCAGTTCAACCTGTGAGCGTATCCCCTCTCAACTGGGTTGTCTGGGTGGTCTGCTGCGGGCCACTATATTAAGGAAGAATGTTCTGCCATTTTGGACTTGACCGAAGGACTTGTTCTTTCTTTTTTGTTGTTTTTTATTTTTAAAATATTTTAATAGAAAACAAACTGTCATTTTATGTTTTAATATTTTAATATGTAGTATGGAATACAAGTATGTATTATGATTAATTAACATTAAATAATACCAAAAATTGCCTTCACAATGATACTGTACTTAAAAAGTTAAGGTTAGGTTTGGCTAAAAGTTAGTTTTAATTTTAAATTATAGTAAAACAGCTATTTTTTGGCTCTAATTTCAAATGCAAACGTGTGTGTGTGTGAGTGTGTAAAGAGTGTGTTTGTATAGCGTTTGTGTGTGTGTGTGTGTGTGTGTGTGTGTGTGTGTGTGTG
>JAVQJS010035979.1:0-12185 GCA_036024795.1 Galaxias rostratus
TTCTCCTTCTCTTCCTCCATCTTCTCCTCTTCCTCCTTCTCCTTCGCTTTTGTGTGTAAATGTGTGTGTGGGTGTAAATGTGGGTGGGGGTGTGTATGTGTGTGAGTGTGTGTGTGTAAGAGTGACTGTGAGTTTGTGTATGTGAGTGTGTGTATGTGATTGAGTGTGAATGTGAATGTGAGTGTGTGTGTGCGAGTGTGTATGTTTGTGAATGTGTGTGTGCGTATGTGAGTGTGTGTGTGTTCGTGTATGTGTATGTGTGTGTGCCTATGTGACTCTGTGTGTGTTCGCGTGTGTGTGTGTGTGTGTGTGTGTGTGTGTGTGTGTGTATGTGTGTGTGTGTGTGTAACGAGTACAGTACCTGTGCGTGTGAGGGGGGTAGCCCCTTGCGGATGTACACCCCAAACAGAGCGTCGCGTCCCAGGGAGATGTTGAACTTGAGAAACTGGGGCTGGCTGAGGTGTAGCAGCGAGCGCCAGAACACCCCCGCCGGAACTTCCTGGGTCACCCTCCGACCCACCTCCACGTCCCCGCTGTCGATGCTGCTGTTGCGGCCCAGCCAAGACCCTCCTGAGTGGGGTAAAGGTGGTAGAGAAAAGGGGGTGGAGGAACAGAGGGACGGTGGAGGAGGGGTTTAGTTTTAAAACGGATAGGTAAAGGTGCCCAATAACTGAAATCTGGCTTATTTTTTAAAATGCATATATTTTTTTATATTCGTTGATTTTATTAAGTCAGTCAATGCCATTATCACAATTTAGTCCTCTCAAGATGTTGATAAGAACAGGTCATATTGTCAGACCGTGTCCAAACCTATGCCAGCTCACTACAATGAAGCTGTCCGCTGTTCTGGTGTCCAGCGAGCAGTTCTCACCTCGGCCACCAGAGGGCAGTGCGGCCACATCGCTGTTGACCGGTAGACCTCCGCTGACACCATTGTTCAGGACAGGCCCTTCAGACGCCTTCAGCTGCCACGTCAAACCCAGCACGTTGATAGCTGTGTGGGAGGGGGAGAGAGGGAGAGGGGAAGACGGAGGGAGGGAACAAATGGAGGAGGAGAAAAAAATGAAAACGATGGGGGAAAGGAGGGAGTGTGAGAAGGTGGATTCAGGAGGGAGCGAACGTAGGAAGAGAAAAAAGAGAAGGGGGTGGATGGAGTGAACGAAGGAAGTGAGAGAAGAGAGGACGACAAGTTTTAAACCAGGGATTGGAGTCACTGTTGTGGTTGAAGCGATCACAATCCTGTTCAATATAGGAGGGGCTGTGTTTACGTAAAGGCTTTTTCCATTGTTTCCTGTATGTTGAGGTCTTTCATTCTGTAATGACATGAAATAGGTGTACATGCATATATAGTATTATAGTATATTAAGATTGAATTTTTTTCGGTTCAGAGATAAAAAGATATTAGTCTACTTGCTTGGCAGCCATGGCAACAAACACAGCTGTTTGTAACTCTTAACGAAGACCTGTATCTGTATCAGTCGCCACCTTCGTCCTCCTTCTCTCGCTCCCCTCTCTCACTCCTCTCATCCCTCTCTTATTTCTTGCATCCCACTCTCATCTCTCATTCCTCTCATCCTGCTCTAATTCCTGTCATCCCTCACTCATCCCTCTCTCTAATTCCTTCCTCTTTCTTTTCTCCACCCACTCCTCTACGAACTTCTCCCAGGGGAAAGGCCCTTCACTTGACGGTTGGTGGAAGCTTGACTCCATTTTCCAGAGGAAAGGGGACAAATGAGGCGATGTCATGACAGAGCGAGTTCAGAAGATGTGACTCACACACAACAGCTGTTCTTTGCGTCACACAAATCAGCCAATCTTATATGCTCCATGGTTTTAAAGTGGTCCTCTTAAACCACACTCACTCAATACACTGGCTCTACTGCTCCATAGTTTTAGAGCGGTCCTCTAAAACCACAGTTATGCCCCAAACTGGGTCCTACTACTGTTCCATAGTTTTTGAGTGGCCCTTTTTAACCACTGTCACTCTCCACACTGGCTCCTTCCACTGCTCCATAGTTATGGAACAGTCCTCTTAAACTACAGTCACTCCTCACACTGGCTCCTTCTACCACTCCATATTTTTAAAATTGTCCTGTTATACCACAGTCACTGCCAACACTGGCTCCTTCAAACGCTCCATAGTTTTAGAATGGTCCTCTTAAACCAGAGTCACTCCCCATACTGTCTCTTTCTACCGCTCCATTGTTTTCTATTGGTCCTCTTAAACCACAGTCATTCCTTACGCTGCTCCCTCTCCATGGCTGGTCACTGAGTGTTTGAATGCGACCTATGTCCTTCTCTCTGTGGCTCTGTGTTTCAAGTGAGATGTGACAGTGGCAGTGTGGTTCCCTCCTCTTTATGGTAGCTAGATTCTTCTCTCTCATTCCGAGTATGTTTGTGTGTGTGTGTGTGTGTGTGTGTGTGTGTGTGTGTGTGTGTGTGTGTGTGTGTGTGCGCGTTTGTGTGTGTGTGTTTGTGTGTGTGTGGAGCATTATCACTCTCACACAAAGGCACGGAAATGAGAAAAAGAATTCCCTAACAGATTTCATCTAACTTTTGGAAGGAGACAAGAAGCTAAGAGAAGCCCTTTTGGTGTTGCAACAAAATGACTGTGATTTGTTTGTTAGAGTTTCTCTATCACCAAAAGTACATTCAGAGTGAATTATAGATAGATCCCAAAGAAAACGCAGGACAAAAATAGACAGGAACACCTCTTTCTCTTCCTTTCTCTCTCTCAACCTCTCTCTCCCTTCCCTCTCTGTCCTTCTCTCCCTACCCCCTTCTCTCTTTCCCTATCTCTCTCCCTGACCTTCCCTGGCTTTCTCTCTCCAATTCTCCCTCACCCACACAAAAGTCAAACGCGTATCCACACTCTGGCTCACCGTGGCAGGGAGAGACGGGCGGTCTGTGCTGGTAGCCTTACCTTCACCAGAATGGACTATCGCACCCACATCTCTGCTCTAGAAAATCAATTCCCCTCCTGTCAAATTCTATCTCCAGGTGCCCAGACTGAGTGTGATGGTGTGAGTGTGTGTGCGTGTGTGTGTGTGTGTGTGTGTGTGGGGTGTGTGTATGGGTGTGAGTGTGTGTGTGTGTGTGTGTGTGAGCATGGGTGTGAGTGTGTGTTTGTGTGTGTTTGGTTATGGGTGTGAGAGTGTGTGCGTGTATGTATGTGTGTGTGTGTGTGTGTGTGTGTGTGTGTGTGTGTGTGTGTGTGAGAGCCATCATACTGATACAACAGAGGAGGGAGAAGAAAAAGGAGACCCAGCTTTGGGCTATGCTGTCATAGTGGATGTGTCGAATAACCCCCCAACCCACACCCCTCATCCCTCCCGCCACCCCCCCCCCCCCTTCTCCTGTTCTCTCCTCCCTGCCTTCTCCTTCTACTCCTTCTCTCCACTCTCCTCCCTTGTTCACATGCAAAGGTAAAGGAAAGCGCTGACACTCTGGGTGTTGACAGGCAGCCTCGTTCGTCAGCTCTTTCTGTTGTTCACAGAGATGGAGGGACGGAGAGAAAGAGAGGAGGAGCGAGGAGGAGAGAGAGAAAAAGATGGACAGAGCAAGCGAGAGAGATCTTTTTCCTGGTGCTCACTCCCGCCTCTCTTTCATTGTCTCTCTCTCTTTCTCTCTCTTCATGTCACTTTCCTCTGTCTGACCTTCATCCTATCTCATCTTCCTCTTTATTTCAGCACCTTTTCTCTTATTTCATTAACCTTCTTTTTCCGTACCAATCGATTCCATCTGACACACACAGGGCCAACACAGTCCTTAGACAGACACAGGGCCAAAACAGTCCTTAGACAGACACAGAGTGAACGTTACCTTGCCAAACCAGTGAGACAGCCACAGCCGCTTCATGGTCATGTGATCTGGGAGCGACTCGTTATTAAACAGCATCTGGACCTGAGAAAGGGACCACACACACACACACACACACACACACACACACACACACACACACACACAGAGAGAGAGAGAGAAGAGAAGGAGAGGTGAGAAACTGATTAGACACAGGATTGGACAGTGTGAAACAGGACGGCTCCATGAGAATGTTGTAAACCGTTTTGACCCCAACAGAGAAGACAGAGAGGATTCTCCCTGAACACAATATAGTACAAACATATTATATTACATACGCAATGTTAGATTATAAACATGATAAGAGCCTGACATCATAAACACCGTCTACTGTACTCTATGTAACAATGTACTGTGTAACCCTCAGTGAAATTCACACTAAAAAAATATCCAGTAATCAGAAATACAAAAAGGAAATAAAGAAACAGACTGAGCTCATGCTGCTTTAAGGTCACACCCCTCCTGTAAGGTCAAGTTTATCCGACCTTGACCCCGGGCCGATGGACACACACACGCACACACACACCTGGTGTTTTTCCACCTTGAGGCGATGACACAGCACTTTCCGTAGATGTCGGACCTCAGCCCGAACGGAACAGCGCACAAACTTCTGCTGCAGAGACAGAGAGGTCAGAGGTCAACACATTCACACAATTATAATACAGAGACAGAAGTCAGGACATCCACACTATTACGATACAGACACAGAGGTAAAATACAGAGACAGAGAGGTCAGAGATAAACACATCCCTACTATTGCAATACAGAGAGGTCAGAGGTCAACACATCCCTACTATTGCAATACAGAGAGGTCAGAGGTCAACACATCCAAAGTATTACAATACAGAGAGGTCAGAGGTCAATACACCCACACCTTAACACAGAGAGATAAATTACAAAGATGATGATGATGATCCTAATGTCATGGTATAGCTAAAGATGATAATGTATTCCTAATGGCTAGGTGTATTTAGTGTCACTGCCATCTATAACTACAGAGACACTGGGGAGGAGAGACAGCCCATTGTTGCAGATACACCTAGTCTACCATCTGGAAAGTCATGGCCTTAAAATACACTGCCAGGCCGCATCACGGAGCAAGGCTTTTTCCAACACGATCAAGATGAATTATAGTGCAACAGCGCCCTCTTCTGACGGGAAGCACTCAGTGCAATTGATGGGGAATAACGGCACAATGTCAAGAGTGATATGGCAGGAGGAGTTCTCGTCTGTCCCTATGGAACATTCATAATGACCGCGTACGCGCATGCACACACACACACAAGGACACGCTAAATGATAAGACAGACAGGCAGGCAGGCAGACGGGCAGATCCAAACAAGATGGTCAGACAGACAGGGTTGGGTTGACTGTCTGGCGTGTAATACAGTTCAGAACCCAATTGCGTGACGGCCCCCTCTTTCTAAGGGACAAGGGGAGGGGGGGGGGGGGGTGCCCAGAGGATCACAAGCCAATCAGATTACCTCCAAAACCAAGACGCTTTCACTCTCTCCGAGGTTTAACTTATCTGTTCTATCTCATTCTCAATAAAGTTAATGCAATGGGATCTAATCTCATTCTCCATAAGGTTCAGGTGATGTGATCTTATCTCACTCTCCATAGGTTTAAGGTGATGTGATCTTATCTCACTCTCCATAGGGTTAAGGTGATGTGATCTAATCTCACTCCCCTCTCCACCACTACGTCAGTTTGTCCATCTTAAAGACGACCATCTTCCCCTGGTTTGGGGTGCGATGGTGGTAATCACGATTTATTGCTGGTGTGACTGACTTACCTGAAGAGTCAGTTTGGTCTTTTCTTTGCCCGGCAAAGCTGAACTACAGAGGAAAGAACACAACAGAAACCTTAACACTAAGACAACACTCCACTCTGCTTCACATCAACCTAAGAACGCTGCTCAACACTGTAACAGCTTGTAATATTTATATATAAAAACACAAAACGCCGGATCATTTCAACAAACGCAGTATTCAGTAGTCCTTCAGAGTGTGTTCAAGAGTAAATTAATTAGACTGAATATAATAGAGGGTGTATGTGTGTACTTATTAAAGAGTGAATTCATTAAAGATTGCATTTAACAGTGTGGGGGTTAGCGTCCTTATTAGAACGTTAATTCATTAAAGAGTGAACGTGTTACAGCATAAACTCAGTGTGTACTTAAATGAAAGAGTGAACTCATCAACGAGTGATTGTGTTAGAGTGCGCCTGAGGTCCTACCTGAGCCTCTCCAGGCAGAGTGAGACCTGCTCGTCGTATCTATAGAAGTGGGCTTTGGAGTAGTCGAAGCTGGTGTAAGGTAGTCCTGCAGCGTCAGGAATGGCATCTGGAGAGCCAGACAAACCACACACGAACTCACACACCGCTCAAGACGTTCAGCTGTACCCTTTAACTACTACAAACATTCCTATAGATAGTCACAATAATAACAATTCTTCGACATTCAACGATAATGGCAACAACTAGTTTCAGTAGTTCTCTCTCTCTCTCACACACACACACACACACACACACACACACACACAAAAAAAGAGATAGACAGACACAGAGAAAGACAAAGACAGATACAGAAGAGACACACAGGCAGACATTAACCGAGACAGAAACACACACAGACAGACAAAGAGACACAGGCAGACACAGCGACACAAGTAGACACAGTGACAGAGGCAGACACAGCGACACAGACAGACACAGAGACACACAGGCAGACACCGCGACACAGGCAGACACAGCGACACAGGCAGACACAGCGACACAGGCAGACACAGGTAGACACAGAGACACACAGGCAGACACAGCGACACAGGCAGACACAGCGACAAAGACAGACACAGGCAGACACAGCGACACAGGTAGACAGAGCGACACAGGCGCGCACACAGACACGCTACCTTCTCCTGCAGCCGGCTGCACCACTCTCTCCAGACCCCGTGACTGGTAGAACTCCTTTATCCTCTTGTCTTCGCCTGAGCACAAAAACACCAACATAGTTACACAAACCACCCACTGCTCAGCCTCATCCTATAGCACAGTGGATCCCAATCCGGGCCCCCAGCCATGCCAGGAGCTGGATCTCCCTTAGTGGCAGCACACCTGGCAGCAATTAGTCAAGGCCTTGCTGTAAGCGACTAATTACACCAGGTGTGTTAGAAACTGGGGTGATCGAATACCTGGAGTGGCTAGGGGGTAATTACGGACTGGATTGGGAACCACTGCTGCTGGTTACTACATCTAGAGCCCCACCTAGCAGGTACACTGTCTGGGTATGACAAGGTTTAACCATCCCAAACTATAAAAATCTCTGGGTTGTGAGGGACCGGGGGCAAGTTGCGGCTGCACCCCCACCACCCCCATAACGTAAACGTAGTCTGCTGTTTTACCTCGTTCTGTTGAATGCTGTTTTATATCTGTCTTTTACTCTAAAACTCTGTTAGACTCTGACCTGGCAGACTGCGCTGAGGCAATGACTTTGACAGTCAAACAAGCTGTGCAAGTGCTAGTGTTACTGTGCCGTCACTCGGTAGCTTGAGGTTAGCCTCGCCGTTAACGTTGAATGGGTTACCTATACTGGACTGCTTAGAGCCCCTCTGTGCTCTCGCTGACCAGATAGCCTGACCTGGTGTGCCCTGCCAGGTACACCTGATTGGTTCTGCCGGCTGTCACTCTGCCTGCTCTCCTGGGTGCCAACCCCCGCCTGTGGATCGCTGCCAACGGGGGAGCAGCGCCACACAGTTTAGCCACTACGGGTTAACCTGTGACCTGTCCCTGGTCTCCGGTAAGAGCCGGTTCTCCCTGCTGCCCTAGAGCGAAGACCTGACTCTACAGCCCACGCACTAGGCCTGCCTCCACAGTCCACAGACTAGGCCTGCCTCACCTCAGCCTAAAGACTAGGCCTGCCTCTACAGTCCACAGACTAGGCCTGCCTCTACAGTCCACAGACTAGGCCTGCCTCACCTCAGCCTACAGACTAGGCTTGCCTCTACAGTCCACAGACTAGGCCTGCCTCACCTCAGCCTACAGACTAGGCCTGCCTCTACAGTCCATAGACTAGGCCTGCCTCTCCTCAGACGTGCAGGTTCTGTAGTTTCTTTTTCAATCCCTCGGACGATCAAACTCTGCTGGATGACATTACTACTATCCCAACCTCACCGGCAAAACCCGGTTCTGACCCAGCCAACCTGAATCCCAACAGACCCGTCTCCAACCTTCCTTTCCTTTCAAAGATCCGTGAAAGGGGGTTGCCGCACAGCTTCAGTCCCATCGTGACCCTTCGGTACCCCCCCCCACCCACCCCCCCCCCCCACACTGTCTGACTTTCCCGTCTAAAGTGGCTTTAAGGTGTCCTTGGGTGTCATGAAAGGCACCCAAATTAAAATGTATGCTTAATATTATTATTATTAAACTAGAATAATGTAGACTGTACATTTCTATAAGAAAACAGAACATTTGAAATGTCAATATGAAACGATACGTACTTTCTTGGAGGCCTGGCACCAGTTTGTAGACGATGTCTTGCATGACTCGGTCCAGTTTCAGGTTTAAGAGCGGCTGCGTTTCGTGGATCTTGATGTTGCACATCGGGCAGTACTTGCTGGTCTGGAGGTATTTGACTATGCAGCTTTTACAGACTTGAAGAAAGACAGAAAAACGCGACAAGACAACAATGTCGGACCATCACAACATCAAACGACACGAGAAAGCTGTCGGTTGCGTCCCGTCAGGTCAGGGGTAAGGAGGTAGGCTGTGTGTGTGTGTGTGTGTGTGTGTGTGTGTGTGTGTGTGGGGTTAGCGTGAGGGCGGCAGGCCGACACTCACAGGTGTGCAGACACTCCGTGATGGTGGTGGCGTCGATGAAGTAGCCGGCGCAGAGATAGCAGACGATGTGTTCGTTCAGCTCCTTGATCTTCAGCTTCACCTCCTCCTGCAGCAGTGGAGAACCGGAACGTGAATCTGGGCTGCATTCAACTGCACCTGCATTACCTCAGTAGTTCACCTACATTACCTCAGTCGTTCACCTACATTACCTCAGTAGTTCACAGACATTATCGAAAGAGTGCACCTGCCTTACCTCAGTAGTTCACCTACATTACCTCAGTGGTTCACCTGCATTACCTCAGTAGTTAACCTACATTACCCCTAAGTGGCACAACTACCTACCTACACCCCAGTACAGCTTTACTCACACTCAGAACCTCAGTACTGCTTCACTCACACTCAGAACCTCAGTACTGCTACACTCACAAATCAGAACCTCAGTACTGCTACACTCACAAATCAGAAGCGCAGTACTGCTTCACTCACACTCAGAACCCCAGTACTGCTTCACTCACACTCAGAACCCCAGTACTGCTACACTCACACTCAGAACCTCAGTACTGCTACACTCACACTCAGAACCTCAGTACTGCTACACTCACAAATCAGAACCATAGTACAGCTTCATTCACATTCAGAACCCCAGTACGGCTTATCTCACACTCAGAACCTCAGTACAGCTATATTCACACTCAGAACCTCAGTACATTCACACTCAGAACCCCAGTCCAGCATCATTTACACCTAGGACCACTAAGAGCCTGTACCTTTTTACAAGTGGATTATTACATATCATTGATCACCTAAACCTGCAAAACTGTGTTTAAACATACACAATTTATTTTAATCTAAATCTTCTGAAGCCCTCAGATAAAACAGGATGGGTTACCTTAGCACATAAACTGGCAATAAATACAGTAGGTCAACTTGATGTGTTTAAGCTTAGTGCTAATGAATATCCCATATTCAGAGCAGAAAAGCACTTACTTTATTGCTGCTAAGACAATCATTAATATGTGGTAATACCTTTGGGATGAGATCAAACTGTCACTGTTATCTAAATATTACACGGAACTCTTCATGATAACTGAATTTCCCCTAATCTCCGGGAAGACATGTTGGCTCAACTGAAAGCAATTTTCCAGGAACAGGCAACATACTTCCTCTGCGAATCGAAAATCCGGCTAACACAAGAAAATTACGGGGGCATGTTTCAACGCCTGTTTCAGGTTGGTCAAGGCAGTGTGTGAATTAAAACTACTCTATTTATTTACAGCACCAATTCACATTGAGATTTCAGTTAGAAGTTGCAGCAGCAACAAAATGGTTAAGAAAAGTTCGTAGCGGAGGGTCTATCCCTGTCAAATAAATAATTGATAAACATAAGCCCAAATCTAAATGCATTAGTATATTGTAATAATAACAAAAAAGTACTCAAATAAAAAGCTAATTTCTGTTAATTAAACATGGTTTTACTATAACCTTTCAGTGACAGAATTTTCATAAAATAAGCATATTGACCAACAAATATGCCATGACTTGAAAACTATGTCACAATGTGGCCCGGACGCGAAGCTTTTCAAACGGACAAACTGTCAAAAATATATCGGTCCTCTTACACTTGCAGACAACACATAAGACAGAAAAAAGTGCTCTGACAGAACATCAATTAAAGCCACCTCTTTGTTGAGAATTACGACATGCTCTCATTGACAAAAACAACAGCGTGGCTATCGTATTTAGGTATATATACCAAGTGGCATTTATTACCAAAATATTTGCAAAATAAATTAAAACTCTAGGCTGAAACAGCCGAGAAGCTTCTGCTTGCTGGTAATTGGCAGAAAGACACGTGCTAAAACAAGCATTCAGACACATCTGTACACCCTTAACACTCGTTGGATTGATATTAGTCACGCAATACTTTTTCAGCTGTGAAATTAAGTTAGTACACTTAATATAGAATGATATAAATAATTGTTGGCACGCGGGACCTTGAAGCCCCAGTTCGGAACAACAACAGTGGTAGTCGCTTCCTGCACTCACGCTTGCGCACAGTGCATCGGCTACAGCGCTTTCCATCACTCCTCCGTTACAGGGACGAAAGGGGTGTCGATGCTCCTCTCTCTAACCGCGATGTGTAGCTTTCTTTCGCTTCTTTTAAAGACTCAAATTGATCTCACTCAATTAGTGCGTCATAAAAAAAATGGTACTTACTTCGTTTCGTAATGGGTCGAGTTTATATACGGACTGAAGTTGATTTCTTAGCCGCATAGCTATTGCCATTGGACCTTGTTCCGCCATCTTTGGGAATTCTGCTCTTCCGGGTGTGTGAAAGAGCAGGTTTTTCGGTTGAGTGGGGGTGCCGAGTAGAGGCAATAGGTTGTAATAGCATAGCAGAGGCCGTACAAATTGTTTATTTTTGGATCAACGACCGTTTGTATTTTTTTATTAAAATGTCAAAAATATTCTCAATTTTTGAACCGAAGTTTAAAATAATAAAAGCAATGCCAATCCCGTGGATATAAAGCACAATCTTTGACATATAGCATTAATTTATTTTATTCTCAAAAATTATTATTATTATTATTGGACGTCATTGGTAGCTCGTAAGATCGTTTATTATTTGTCTTACATTATATTAAAACTATTGCCAGGCAACTGTGTAAAACATGGTTTCGATCACTATATTTGGCTGCTATTTTATTGTATTTGTTCTAATTTTGTTTATCTTGGAATGTGTTTTTTTTTTTTTTTATCACAAAAACCGCCGAACTTCTTAGTCTTCCTTAGAAGTGACTGAAATCCCGTTGTTTGAGCAGCAGGGAGCGCTGTCTGCATGTCATACAATTGAAAAGTTTTTTGGGCCGTTGAGCTCAAGCATGAACTACATACTTCTTTTCCAAAGTTATTGTTGCCACAAAACACATGAACAACTTGTTTTACATCAAAGCTACAAATAACCTGACAGACGTAGGCACTTACTCTACCGATTGACAAGATAGGCGTCCTATCAACCTTGGCAAATTAAACTTAGTTTGTTTAAGAATATTAATTTAAAAGCCATCAAATTTGACAACGCTTACTTCAAAACGTCAACAAACTTGGTTGAGGACCGCGCTCCACCCAGCAGGTGCACCTTTGATTGAGCGCACCTAAATGAGAAGAAGGGAAAAGGGGGCGTAGGGAGAGAGAGAGAGCAGTTTCTTGGAAGTGTCTGGGTTAGGGAGGCTGTCGGGATCGCTCTCGCCTCACCGAGCCTCCATAGTGGGGCCTTGTGTGGGCCGCTGGCCGCCACTTCCTCTCCATGCGTAATCTCTTATCTGCCCGGGGGCCCCTGGAGGTCAACGCTCATCTGAGTGACACTGCGCTGTCTTCGTGTTGGATCCAACAAAGCAAACCCCCCGGAGGGCGGGGGGGGGGGCTCAGAGCCGTGGCAAGACGCGGTACAGCTCGGTAGAACAGAGAGAGAGAGAGAGAGGGGGAGAGGG
>JAVQJS010035989.1:0-31270 GCA_036024795.1 Galaxias rostratus
GGTATTGGTTCAATATGTGCAATAATTGAGTTTTAATAAACATTGAACCAGCCCGGCCCTCCACTTGTACATTTTTTTTTATTTTGGCCCGCTGTCTATTTGACTTTGACATGACTGCTTTAGGCCCATCTCGTTTCAGAGGAACAGGCGGTGGTTCGAGAGTTTACAAATCTAAATACATTTCCGTAACTTGATTTTACTCTTCAATCGAATACAAACAACAGATTGAGTAATTTGTAAAGTAACTTGAGTGTTACATTTCTAAATGACTATGAGAGGCAAACATGTTTTGCGCTATTCTGCTATTGCTACTGCTATTCTGGATAGAGGGAACTAATGCAATTACATTTCGCAATTTCCAGATAAAGGGAAATTGCGATCGATGCACCATTTGTATGGTAGTTTAAACACAAATGTGTTTTGTTTTAGTCACAAAAATATATGAAATTACAAAAGTCATGTTAATTACTGCTTTTGCCAATATTCTTTTGTGTCTTTTTGCATTTTTATTATTTGTTTTATAGTGGTCTATAACGACACCACAAACGCAGTGTACTCATTAACTTTATTACCCATTAACCTGATTTTGATGTTTAAACTTTGTGGAGGTCACAGAAATGCAAAGCAAACATTGCACTATGGAATTATATCAGTTTGGATTTCGTAAGTCACACTGAAACTTTCCATACACATTTTATATTCAATGTACTTAATGTAATACAATTCAAATGGGCCTACATTTTAATTCGAAGCAGGCCCATTGGGTATAGCCCAGAAAACACACAAACACATATGCACACAATTTTTTTTTTTTTTATAAACATACATATTTTCGAATTTACAATTGACTATTTTCTCAAACGCTTAAAAGTACATCTATCTATTGGACCTGAAACAGTCTGGGAGCTGTTAGTCTGAATGTTGTGTCTCTTCGATACAAAATACATTTTTTTATTTATTTCACCTGGGGAAGTACTGGAGATGTGTTGAAACAACGTATGGATACCTGTCTCTCTTAGAGAGCTCTTAAATGACCGTGCTGCAAATACATATAGTATGGGGTTGACTGTGCTGTTGATGAAGATGAAGCTCCTGCTACAAGGGTTATGGCGAGTATCACATGTTCTAAACTTTTTGCAGAATCAGGATTAGACTTCTGAATGGACAGATATATGAGGGAAAGAATGTTAGCCATATGGTGTGGAGTCCAGCAAAGACAAAACGCAACCACCACACGAGCAATCAGGCCTGTGGACTTGTGCTTGGACTTGGATGTCATCTGGGCAAAACGACTGTAATGACAGCTGTAGCAGACTATAAGGATACAGAGGGGTAACACGTAGCCCATCATTGTCTCCAGTAGCAAAAATACTACCTCCTGGCCTGCAGAGGTCTACTGCCTGTACAAACACCGCTCTTCACCTCGATCACCATCCAAAACCTGGGTGGGGATGACTGGTATACTCAGTAAGAACAAAGCAGCCCACAAGATGACCAATACCTTATTTAGTGTCTTTTTTCTTCTCCAGCCGGCAGAGGCAAAGGGGGGACGCACCGAAACAAAACGTTCCACACTCAGAAGAGTTATAAGGAAAACACTGCTGTACATGCAGGCATTAATCACATACACCATGGCCTTACAGGATGCCTTTCCAAAGACCCAGGAGTATAACAGGGAATATATCCACACGGGAAGGGTGATGAGCACCAGCGGGTTCTTTTGTTACCAACACAACAGGCACTGACGGCTGTCGGACCACAACTCTTAGCAACTGCTGCTTTGAACATGGTCCTCTCGGAATCAATGTTCTTCCAGAGATTGGAGTTAAAAACCTCCCGGACAGGGTCCTCAACCAGACGTTCCAAATTCACCCTCAGTACATGCTTGGGTTTACCGTGTCTGTCCAGTAGCTTCCCCCGCCATCAGAAACAACTCACCACCAGGTGGTGATCAGTTGACAGCTCGGCTTCTTTTTTACCCGAGTGTCCAAGACATATAGACGCTGGTCTGATGAAACAACCTCAAAGTCGATGATCAATCATTGGCCTAGGGTGCTCTGTTACTTTTGAACATCCCTGTGCTCGAACATGATGTAAGAGTCCCCACACCTGCCCATGCTTCTCACTGTGAGTGACTCCGAAAAAAAAGGAGTCCAGCCCCTCTCCAGGACTTGGGCCAACAACCACAGCAACGTGTCAAGGCAAGCCCTGCTATGTCTAGTTGGTACTGCTCTACCTCCCACCGGTTCCTTTCCCACCAGAGAGGTTACATTCCCCATCCCCATGATCAGTCTACAACGCCAGTGGTCAGCACGTCTACGTTCCCTCCTATGCCTGCCGTCCGATTTGCATTGCACCCAACTCCAATATCTATACCTAAGTGGTGGATTGACAAGGCGGCAGCTCCATGCTGTTTCTTTGATGGACCATCACTCAATATATGCAATGTGTCAATTGCATGGTAATTATTTTTCCGGGAATCCTCCATTACTGGCTTAATGTGTGACCATCATGTTGTACGGACTTGGAAGTTGTGACATAGCACTGCAAGCCATTGATTGAGTAGACAACCCTAGTGTATATTGTTGCCTGTTTCGGTTGCGGTGTCTATTGCTACCAGAATAAAAGGCCTGAATCTCAACTTTCGGTTTACAGGCATAACTGTTTGAGAAGTTTATGTACAAGACTATCTCATTGTTTCTTGCTTCACTTGGTGAAGCCAGTTAGACTAGTGAATCGGAATTCCCTCCAGCCCCTTCTGGAAACCTTTTTTTAAGATCTCCTAGTGTTCCTCCTATAGTTTGTTAACACAATTTTTGTAGGTTCTCTCCAACCAGAGCGTTCTCCTTTTGCCACTGCTCCCATGTTGTAGTGTCAGTTGGACTGTGGTCACCAAGCTGCACTTTCTTAAAAGCAGTTCTCTGTGGGCTGGCAATGCATGGATTTTCCATAATCTGCACGGCATTTTATGCTTGAAATGAGTGCAGGAAGGCCTTTTGTGGGGACCAAGGCTTTTATCAAGACTGTCAATCAGGAGACATTTGCATTTCGGTCACGTGCACATGTGTTGCGGTCACTTTGATTTGCCTGTTATATTAAAAGGTTTGTACCTTATAAATTGCTTGTATGACACAATGTGTTCTCTCTCACATTTCTGCAAGTAGATCTTATGTAGATCTTTAAGAGAGCATGTAAGAATTCTTCTTTGTTTTATTTCTTCCTACCTACTAGTGATGGGAATTCCGACTCTTTAGTGAGCCGGATCATTTCGCTCCACTCAACAGCAACAAGAGCCAGCCTCCCAATTTCCATATTTTATTCCCAAAAACATTTCCTTAGAATTCTACGCACAATAAACCATTGTTACTTTTTTTTTTTAACATGTTTGCATATTGATTAAAAATGTATAACAAAAAAATCATATGCACTTAATAGTATAATAATAAAATAGCCAACATTCATATTATTGTAAAAAACAGGATTCATATACTGACCTGTAACAAAAATATTAAATAGAAATATTTTGTTTTGTAACCTATAGGCTTTTTTGATATACACAGGATAGAATGTTACAATATCCATTATGCCCACAATTCCACCAGAAGGCTTGAGCAATGACGTCTCAGAGCCACCCCCTGGCTGCATATCCGCTCTCAGCACGGCTTGATATTTACTCTCAAAACATTTGTTGATTCATCTGAGAGATATCCCTATTTCTCAAATGGACAGCTGGTTTTATCATTCTGTTGCCTTCTTTATAGAGGAGAGTTACATTTATTTTACAAAGTTTTATTCTTGTTGATTTTTGTGAAACGTGCTTTGGGACAATCCCAGCAATTAGGCTTTTTCATTTTTGGTTGAACATTTTTGCAAAAGGTGAAATATAAATGTGTGTTATTTTATTAATTAATGTTCGGTTTGTTCGCACAAAGCATATTTATAATTAAATGTATTGTTATATATTTGTTTGAAGTTTGGAACCACAAAAACGCCATGTCCCGTTAGCCACCCAAACCATCAATTTTTGCCAGTGATAGCGTAGGAAAATGTTCTACCAATTCTTAATTCAAATACAATTGAAGTGTGTGGTTACTGGTTATACACTTGATGGAACACTTCTAAACTGTAACTTTGATATCTCTACGTATCTGCACACAATCCATTTTTATTTTACCTGAAATGAAGCGCTATTTTAATCTTATAGTTTGACATAAAAAACGACAATTATTTTTTTGCGTGGTCTTGACTTTTATACGCTGTGGTCATTAATAGGGAAATGTGAGTGGTCAGGGATTTATTGCCAATTTAATGGGTGTTTTGTTGTTATCTTATTTCTAACAGGTTAGTCTAATTGATATTCACAGATTTGTTCGCAAAAGATTGTTCTAAATGGAACCCTCAAGGTCACAATATCAGTCTTGGTAGCTCATTCTTGTTTAATGTGAATAGTACTTGAATGCATCGGCATTTTAAACGACTTCGCTTTTGGGTCTTGACTTTTATTCAGAAGTTACGGTGATGACGTTCTTTGCATAAACCTTTGCTACTATACTAGCTCCCCTAATTCACTGCAACGCGATGATGTTGTTGTCAACATAGCTAGCAATATTGAATTTCGGACTGACATATTTTTGGATGCACAGAATATAAAGTATTTCTAAAATAGTGAGTATTTTGTTGACAAATATTGTTCTTTGTTACATTTTAGCTTTTGTTACTTGCGTTTACGTTAAGCTAATGAACTGAGCTAAGGGCAAAGCTAGCTATGGTCCCTATATTTATGTTTGCTACAGAATAACCACCAACGATCAAGTATGCGCTGCTGACGTTATTATTTTCACTTTTCTGGGTAGAACGTTCGAGGTATTGGCTTGATCAAGCCAGCGCTAGTAACAGCTGTTTTGCCACGGTTGAGGAAAATGGAGAGCAAGTGTATAGTTCGCCTTATTCAAGTTACAGCTGGGTTACTGTTCAGTGTTCATATCGTTTGACAGCTCTAGCCCGCAACTTTAATTTGTTTGCAGACATTTGCAATCGCCAGCCGTTTTTATCAAACTAACGCGAGTAATTCGCTAATTAGTGACTGTTCATAGTTCAAAACCTTCACATTTGGCTGCCTTGGCCTAACAACAACGTTACTTGTAGCTGCTAGCTAACTAGCAGCCTTAGCGATGACGTCGACGTTAGTTTGCGATAAATGTTTATTAGAAGCTTACGTTACTGTTTAACATTGTTGTCATGTTTTTGCTTAGAGCAGAGTGGGGTTGACGAGTGTCCAATTTTATTATAGTTTATTATTATTATTTTATTATTTTATGAAGAGTGCTGGTGATAATTCGGGCTACTGAAAAATATACTATGTAGCTATATTATATAGCTCTTATCCAGCTATTTTAATGGACGACGTACAATGCAAATTTAATCCAACTGAATCTCACAGGAAGCTAAACTATACTACTGCGTTGTTTTCAGATCTCATCCGACTCAACCTTTTTGGGGAAAACAGTGTCAAGCTTATAATTCTTTTTATGTGAGAAAACGTCACCATCAAAATTGCAATGCCACTGCTGTTCCTGGAGCGATTTCCATGGCCAAGTCTACAGATTTACACAACCCTGAGTATTGCCCTGCTTGCTGGTAGCATCTTCAGTGGTTACACCACTGTGACAGAACCAGGCTATAGGGCATCAGACGTGGAAGAACCTCCACCGCCCCCTGCTGATGTGGACATTGAACCGATCACAACTAACATTAGGGATGGAAAACTGGCGTCCAGGGTCCTTTTGCATCTTGTCTCTGACAGCCTTTTTGTATGGGTGAGTCTCAGAAGATGTTTACTACAACTATGGTGCTGACAGGGTACTTGGACAAATTTGTTCATTCTTCTCTCGCTCTTTTTTTTTTTTTTTTTTGCTTTTGCTTTTCAGGTATTTGTGAACACAGTTTGCTGCTCCTTGATGTTGGTGGCTAAAATAATCCAGTGCATTGTCTTTGGGCCTCTCCGGGTCAGCGAGAAGCAGGTGAGTTGTGAGAAAATGAATAACAGCAACATTTAAGAGTTTCCTAGAAAACCAGCTTCATGGTATGCCATGGTGTGTAACAGTATTATTTTTTACTCCTCAGCACCTGAAGGATAAGTTCTGGAACTTTATCTTCTACAAGTTCATCTTCATCTTTGGTGTGCTCAACGTGCAGTTGGTAGAAGAGGTTGTTATGTGGTGTCTGTGGTTCTCCGCCTTGGTCTTCCTTCACCTCATGGTTCAGCTCTGCAAAGATCGCTTTGAATATGTAGGTTTGAAATGGCGCCGTTTGCTAAACAAATTACAGGAAGATGTAACTGGATTTGTGTTATTATCAAAATATTTAATCGGACTAAAATAAGGTGTTGTTTACTTGCTAGTTCGCGCTGTTGTGGGTATGGCAGTATCATTTTTCAGGTCTCCTATAAATAGTTATCCCTGCATACACGTTCTCATGATTCTTAACCTCATGTCATGATTCAGTTTAAATATTTAAAAACATATTTCTATGTACTACATTGGATATTCAATGTTAGTGGAATTAAATTATGTTAACTTGCAACTTAGTGCTGGACATTTCTGCAAAGAATTGATAAAGCATCTGTTTGACCGTTTGACCGATATTACTGACAGTTGTAAGAGGTCTAGCCAGCTGGCCTAAGTATGTTTTACCTTATCAGTGATGTAATGGCAGCTTTGACCCTTGCACCTTGTTTTCTGATACCTATTGCTTTTTAATTAATGGACACTACACGTACAGCTATTTTATGTATTTGTAGCAGATCATGCCTAGCTAATCAGTTTATGTCGAAGTGATTACTTCGTATTAATATAATGTATTGGTACACAATTTGTAGAAGTATTTGTGAATTTTGTTTTATTTTTGTCTGCAGCTTTCCTTCTCCCCTACCACACCTATGAATAGTCACATGCGTGTGCTGTCCCTGCTGGTGTCACTGCTGGTGGAATGTGGGGGCCTAGCTGTTGTCTGTGGTCTGCTAGGAGAGGCATATGGCATGCACACCCTGTCCTTTATGGCTGCTGAGGTGAGACCCCTGCCAGGGGTTATTTTAATATTCTTACCTTTGTTAGGGAGATGCTATTAAATGTCAATTACATTAATGACCCCATATTAATCAATGTGTATGTATGTTTATTTTCTTATCCTTACTAAAGTGCCTTCTTGTGACTGTACGCACTGGGCATGTCATCATGCGGTAAGTCCCCTCTACATCCTTCAGCAGGGTGGATGACATCGCTCGGCAAGACTTAGTAGGATCTGAATCTAATATTAGCCACACAGACTGTTTTTGTCTGTTGTCATAAGCATGAGTTGAGATAAAGGTTTGTGCCAAAGAAGGGTGAACCGTATTGTATAAAGCTATTTTCAAAATAGACAGCTAGTAAACAATTTCAATAATTTCAAGTAAAATCACTTTGATACTTTGACAAGAATGCAGTGAAGGCTGTTTGTGAAAATGTTCACCATTTAAATGTACAAAAGTGAAAGGTTTAGTACTTTCAATTAAAAAGAATATTGAATATTGTTACAATGATTGAGTTCCTTTTTAGTGTGAATTGTGCGTACTAAGTGCTGTCTTATTATGGCCTTGTCTCTTTAGGTATTCTATTCACCTGTGGGACTTGAATCACCCAGGGACTTGGGAGAGTAAGGGCACCTATGTCTACTACACTGACTTCTGCATGGAGCTGGCTATGTTGTTCCTGGACCTCATGCACCACATTCACATGCTGGTGAGACCCTGGGATAGCACCCCCTGTAGACTAGGATTTCTGGGTGTAATGGAATATTTCTCACCCGTGCAGGATTTGCATGATGACTAACGTAGACAAACTACCAGCGTTACCAAGTTCTGTTTATTGCTATAAAATTGTCTTCCTGTAGCTTACACAGATGCTTTCTCTCTCCTCAGCTCTTTGGTAATATCTGGCTATCTATGGCCAGCCTAGTCATCTTCATGCAGCTGCGCTATCTATTCCACGAAGTCCAGCGTCGTATCCGTCGCCACAAGAACTACCTCCGCGTCATCGACAACATGGAGGCCAGGTGTGCCTTCTGTCACCAGACGAGCACGTGTCATGTCATTCTTGAAGCTCAATCTTTAGTGGTAGTGCTCCTTCCTGTTGCCTGAAAACTGGCTTCTTTTGTGCAACGCCTTGTCCAACTCAGGTTTGCTGTGGCCACGGCCGAGGAGCTGGTGGCTAACAACGATGACTGTGCAATCTGCTGGGATTCCATGCTGACAGCACGCAAACTGCCCTGTGGCCATCTTTTCCACAAGTGAGCGTTGGACCTATCCGCACTTTGAGTAACAGAATAATAATGATACTAATAACAATCTGCCATTCAGATCTTGTATATTCTTTTACACCGCTGGGAAATGGTTGTGTGTGTTTCCCCAGCTCATGCTTGCGCTCCTGGCTGGAGCAGGACACCTCGTGTCCCACTTGTCGGATGTCCCTCAACATCAATGGGGACGGGGGTCAGACAGGAGGCCAGCAGCAGGGGGTGCAGCTGGACGAGAACATGCTTCCTGGGGGCCCTACTGTAGAGGCCAGGCCCCACATAAACCAACACAACCACTTCTTCCACTTTGATGGTCAGTCAGTGTCTACACTTGATGATAGTGCAGGGCTCGACATTACAGCTTATCTGAGACAAGTGGATTTTTTTGTTCAAAACGTGGAACAGGAATCTACTTGCCCCACGGACCAGTTAAATGCTTGTACAAAAAACAACTGTGTTACAGATTTTAATGCAAACTTTCCGAAGAAAAGTCAAACCATTTTACCATTTAAAATGTCGTAATGAGTTGAACCGGTCACAATTCAAATATCGATACAAATACCGAAACGTTGAGATGTCTAGTTTTCCTTAGTCAAACGTTGCTTCAAAATCTGACTTCTATTGCTAACGCCGGATAAAAAAAAAAGACTACGACGAGAAAACAATGGCAACCAAACAACCAAGGTGGAAAGGGGAAAAAAGATGGCATCTCAAAAGAAAAGTGTGGTTCCATTTGGCAGTATTTGGATTAAAAAGTCAAGATATGACACTTTGCCGCCCCACTTGCAGACACTGTTCTGTCTGAAAAAAAACCCCACAGGTTCCAACGGCAACAACAGCTCGGGAGATCCTTCCATTGAACTTTATTGGGCAAAGGCTTCTTACAATTAATTGAAATTATGAAGTTATAATACATAGTGCCGGATGCAAAATGACCACATACATATTGGAATACAACCATAGAAAAGAATGTGGTTAAAATGCCAAACACACATTTCAGCAAATTTGAAATACAATTTGATTATTGAATTATTGTACGGTTTCATGGCTCTTGACTTGTACTTATGCACAGAAATTGTCAGACAATACGTGACTTAATATGACCACATATTTTGGCCAATTTTGACAGTTTTCCTCTTACTTTTAGACTTGTCTAACTTTCCGTTTAAACATCAGGGAAATTAGTCCCTAGGAACCTTATATAAATCCCAAAGGAAGACCTTTTCATGCAGCGGTTATTTAACTTTGATATCTCTTCTGTGAACTAAATTATAGTATTATGTAAGACCTTCAGAAACAGATTTTTACTTAGACAAGTGACTTTTGCGCCTAGACAAGTGAAACGCAAATGTGCTTCTCTGAAGGACAAGTGCCTCAAAAGGTTAATGGCAAGCCCTTTAGTCACACCAAATATACATGGGGCATACTTTGCTTTGGATGGGGTGGTTTTGTGGACACTTGCCTCCTTTGTATGTTCTATATAGAACATGTGCGCTGCATGATTGCATGAATGGTATATGTTAAAATGTTAATGCAATTCAATAACTTCCCTTTGACAGGGTCCCGCATTGCCAGCTGGCTGCCTAGTTTCTCTGTAGAAGTCATGCACACCACCAACATATTGGGCATCGCCCAGGCCAACAACTCTCAGCTCAATGCCATGGTAAGCAAATGTCCGTAATCTCATTACTATTTTGGATGGCAAGAAAAAGCTGCACCCTTTTCTTTCTCCTCGGTTCTATATGGCGTAGCCAGTTATGAGAGGTAGGATGAAGATACAGAGCGGGTAGTCTAATAACATGTCCTTCTCAGGCCCATCAGATCCAGGAGATGTTCCCCCAGGTACCCTACCACCTGGTGCTGCAGGACCTGCAGCTTACCCGCTCTGTGGAGGTCACCACTGACAATATCTTGGAGGGGCGCATCCAGGTCCCCTTCCCAACACAAGTAAGTCATGATTAATCCTCAGCTAACTGGTGTAGAGACTGGTAACAATAATGTGTTGTGTTGAAATAAATAATTCTTCTCAGAGAAACATTTTAACCACATTTGAGTGTTTCGCACAACTCTGTTTTACCCAAGGCAGTTGAGCGAGCTCCGCTACAGATGAGTGCAGCTTCAGAGGAGTCTGCGGGCGGCGGGGGTTCTGAGGCAGGCCCAAGCAGCGAGCTAGACAATGTCGAAGTCAGGGGGAGCCGCTTCTCCAAGTCCGCCGAGGAGAGACAGAAGATGCTTTTGCAGAGGAAAGAGGAGCTGCTTCAGCAAGCACGCAGGTTTGTACCAATATGTTATGTTTTCTTTCTTTGGATTTTAACTTTAGAAAAGTGCTATTAGTTATATATTTTTTCATAAGTAGAATTATCATCTGTTGAAAACACTAATGCTGGATTTATGTGGTACCACTGAAGGACTCCAGTCGGTAGTTACTGGATAAATATGTGTACTATGAAAGGACTTGTGCCATATACCCAAAAGATCACATGCCTGTTATTTGCCGATAGGAGATATATGAGAAAGACTCCAGAAGTGGGGGAGGAAGATTTGCCTGGACTGGAAGGTGACGCCCCAGACTCGGACTCTACTGTAGACAGACGCAGAACCATGGCAGCAGCTGCAGAGCGACGCATGCAGAATCCATAGGATGCGACCCATCAGAAAACCCAGCCACTTGCTGACTAGCCTGGAAGCCAAGCCCGCTAAATCAACAGTGTTAGTTCCCCCCTCTCCTTTATGATTAAAGGAGTTATCCACACAACATATAACAAAAAGAGTGTTACAAGCATGGCTTTCGGCTGCATCTGGGCTCTGCTTGTTTTAAGCTGCCTTTGTGAGACTAGTCAATTCTGAATGGTCTCTGCATCAGAGCTATAAGGTGTGGCTTCCTGAGACAGTGCGGAGTGTGCAGACAGTCTCAAGAATACACCATAGGATGGTTCTCATTTACTTGCCAGACATCCCAATAGCGGGTCTCACCAGTAGATCAGTATCTGCTGTTGTTTGAGTGAGCTGTAAAAAAAGCATACCCTGCATTCACGTTCAAGTTTTTTTTTCTGCCCGAATTCAGTTGAATGATTCCCTGATTCAGTTCATCATAGTAATTTTTCTTTTCTGGATTCGTTTTGATAAGGTTTTGGTAGAGACATTAATATCATATGGGGGTGAGGTTCAACTAAGGTTTTGCATATATAATTTTATTAACTTAAATTCAACTGTGAAATAAGAGTAGACTAAGCAAATCAGAAATTGCAATTTCTTTTTTATTTAATTTTATGTCTTGCCACTGAGTAAGAGAATGTCACTTTAGTATTTTGTCTTCTGTGAAACATGAATGTATCAGTTATGCTGCAGAGAAGTACTGTTAGTGACCATTGTGTACACTTTATATTGTGTTGAATGTGTCATCTCCTCGTGGAAACTTGCTAACAGTACTTAGTGATCTAGCTGGCCAGTTTGTGCATAAAACATTTGCGGGGATCGTTAAACATCTAGTTAAGCGAGTTGAGATCATCTGGGGGGTGTTCAAACTTGCTGTTATAGTGCTATACAATGAAATTGCAGAGGTGTGCTTTTGTTTTTCCTCAGTTTTGTCTAAAGTAGCAATCCTAACCATTTTGAGAAAGAAAACAATGACACTTACTATCCTGTTTTTCCCTTCTGCCCTAAATTTGGGTGTCAAGAGAATTCTTACTTGTTTGGATTTTGTCGTTTGTAAAGAATATTCTGGAAATATATCGTACAAAAAGTAGTTTTCTTTGATTTAATAATCAACTGTTAAAATGTTTCATATCTGTCATATTTTCCTATTCATGGGTTATTTTTGTAACCATTTCATAATGAAGCAAATCATTACAGATAACGATTTGGACGGATCTTTCCTGTATTATTGTGTCTAAATCAAGAATGGTTCTCCCGGATTAACTCTGTAAATAATGTAGTTTTTTGTAAAAAGAAAAAGTAACACAAAAAATAAAAGAAAAGGATAAAAGAAATGTATTTAAAAAGTTAACTATGATCGAGACAATTTAATAAATACACGAAGCTAAGTAAGAGTTTATTCATTATCAAAAATGATTCTTCTCCGCTGCTGTGTTTTCCATTTTTAGTGACCACATTTTGATCCTGCACAATCACACAGGCATACTTTATTAGTAGCCTAACTTGTTCTGACCTCCTCTCCAAATGGCCCAATGTAACAAATAAAAATACGGACATGTAAAAAAAAATATGTATGTTGCTGTAACTTTTTATTCAAGATTAATAAAACGTATTATCCTGGCCGTGACGCCCAGTACACTTCAAACATGTTGCCAAAAACCTAGAAGCTGTTGATTTCGAGCGTTCCTTCGCGTTTACCACTTCAAGCATCAGTTTTCCATAATCACGAAAATCGACGAACAGAACGTTACTACCCATATGTGACAGCAGATGTCAGCAACACGCCAAACACAAAGGTTAATAACCAATAACAAAACATGCATCATTAAGTTAAGAATTCTTTATTCAGGTCCGGGCTAGTCCTATTGACGTCTGTCGGAAGTATGGTATTTAAATATGTGTGTAAAAGACGTTTTGGAGTTTAACAGCTTCAGTGGGCATTAGCTAAACCACCTCCGACAACACCATGGTGAGGCAGACATTTTTAGAATACTATTACTACAACTTTTCGCAGGATGGTCCCTATGCAAGCTGTTACGCAAACAATTCCTTTTGATTTGTTACATTGCTTTAATTTAAATTATTAATACTAGAATAAAGTTTTCACATTACATTCAGACTTATTGGTCATCGAGATAGGTTAAGATTTGTTTGTTGCAGTGGTCATCTGGTTTTATTAGTCAAGACCTTACGTAGTAAAGTTAGAATATTTTTCTTTTACAGGGAGTAAAATGTTCTATATGATATGCTTTTTTCACGTTGATCATGCCTGTACTTCCTATAACCTTTTCCATCAAGTCGGTGAATTATATGAGCCTAGTGTTCTTTCTCTATGGGATGTCCTCCTGTGCCCTGCTGAGAAGAGAAAAAGTTCTGAATTTACTGCTTAAAAATCCCCTGATTGATGGGTAGGTTCATATTCATTATTATTACAGTTTATACATACTGTATCCATATGTGTGTTAGTGTATGTGTGTGTGTGTGAGTGAGTGTGTGTGTGTATGTGTGTGTGATTGAGGAAATACTGTCAAATTATAGAAACAGTGGGTAACACTTCTATATTGTCATTAACCTTTAACACAATCTGAGAATAAAAAGTATTGCATGTTTTCAAAGTCAAATGAGCTGACTAGTTTTACCTCTGTAAAAGGCAAATCTGAAATCTTTTTTTCTCCGATTCCTCCTCAGTCACAATGATCTTGCTCTTCAGTTGAGAATCCTCCACAAAAATAACCTTAGCAGAATTGACTTGCATAACCTCAACGGAGTGGCCACAGATATCAACAGACTCCAAACTGGCGGTGTTGGCGCTCAGGTTTCTTTAATTATTGGCCAATTTTCCAAAGTATTTTTTTCATCCTAAAATGACTCCCTGAAAAGCCCATTGATTGTCTCAGCTCGTCAAAATCCCTGTTTTAGATGTTTTCAGCGTACGTGTTGTGTAGCGCCCAAGAGAAAGATGCAGTAAGGCTAACCCTGGAGCAGGTTGATGTGATTCGACGTATGTGCTCGAAATACCCAGAACTGGAGATGGCAACATCTGTCCAAGGTAGATAATTGAAATACCTAGAGTACACCACATGGTGGTGAAATACCAACAGTACTATTACCATGTACATATCTGAAAAACTCAAATATGCTCCAAATATTCATCCATTTTATATTTTTCTGCAGAACTAAAGGACTCAGCAATGAGAAAAAAGATTGCATGTCTGATCAGTATTGAAGGAGGTCACTCTATAGACAGCAGCCTTCCCACGTTGCGCATGTTTTATCTGCTGGGGGTCCGTTCCATGTCCCTGACTCACAACTGCAATACTCCATGGTGAAGCTCTGTCACACAAATGAAAATAAACTCCTCCCCTTTTATATATTTGTTGGTTCTTATCTTTGACGCTTTCCACAATTGCTTTAAGGGCAGAGTCATCCTCCACGTTGCATAAAATGCATCAAAGAAAGAACAACAGCCTCACACACTTTGGTAAGGTAAGAGGCAATCCTTTTTAAACCACCATATTGGCTGTTCTAAAATGAGTGTGTCTGCTACTATTACAGTAAAGTTCGATAATCTGGGAGAAGATGTCTTGAAGAAACAGACCTTACCAGGAATGTTTTGAAAAATTAAAGATAAGAATGATGGGCTGTAGGAAGTCCTCTCTTGCTTCCACCCACCAACGGCACACTAGTTTGTTGTCTGTGATGACGGCAGTAACTTCCTGGCATTAGTTACAGTCTGTTAATTATTATATGCCAAAAGTACACATTTCTTCATGTGGGATACAGTAGAGTTCATTGAGTTAGTCATATGTCTTTCTTTCACAGGCTGTGGTGGAGGAGATGAACCGTCTGGGGATGATCGTAGATCTCTCCCACAGCTCTTGGGCCACAGCCAGTGCCGTGCTGCAGCTCTCTAAGGCTCCGGTCATCTTCAGTCACTCCTCTGCCCATGCTGTGTGTAATCACAGCCGCAACGTCCCTGACCAACTGTTGCGTGAACTGGTGCGATCCCATTCAGTACCTGCATATAATGCCCCCTTAATTAACTGCCCCCCCTCACACACACACACACATACACACTTTTCTCTGTATTATTCTAATGCTTCCATCTTTTTCCTTTGTTTCACTTCATCCTTAAATAGAGAATTCGGTCAATATTTACAGCAATATCTGCCTAAGAATCGAAACAGTTTTATTAGCCTTATAATATATATTTTTTTAACCCAGTGTATAACTTATTTATTGTATAAAGAACACTGATTTATTACAGTATGTTGTTAATATATTTTATGTGAACACTTTTGTTTGTCAACCTTCTGTTCTCACATGTTATGGCTTAAGTATTGTATTTATTACCTTCATCATTGTTATGTGACCTGGAGTGATTTTTTTTACAGAAACTTAACAGTGGTCTGATCATGGTCAATCTGCACAGTGGGTTTGTGGCGTGCAGTAGCCAGGCCAATGTTGCAAATGTGGCCGGTAAGCAAGCCACTTTGAATGGTATGAAATACAGTGTGGCGTGAAAGACTGCTTGTCTAATTCAGCTGTTGCTGTTGTGGCTTTTTACAGATCACTTTGACCATATAAGGGCGGTTATTGGTGCTGACTCAATTGGAATAGGAGCAGACTTTGAAGGGGCTTTGAAGTAAACACCCACTCTTCACAGATGTGGCAAGGGACAGAGTGAATTGGATGACTGATTGCCTAAGGGTTTTAGGTATGGTTTTATGTTGCAGCTTTCCCCTGGGCCTGGATGATGTGTCCACCTACCCTGACTTGATTCATGAACTTCTGCTGCGAAATTGGACAGAGGATGAACTGTCCGGAGTCCTTCGACTCAACTTCCTGCGAGTGTTTGAAGCTGTAGAGAAGGTTCGCTTAGGGCAGAACACCGTAACCCTGTTGGAGATTGGGATCTTTTTCCATATGATGTTTGATTTAACTTAGCATAATCACCTCTCCCAAAAGAAGCCACAAGGTCTACCCCCTTAATATTTTACGTCTAGTGCTCATGTTTGGCAGCTGACAATGAGATTCAATTTGGATATAAACTTGCTCGGAGAACTGCCATAAATACAAATCTTTTTTGAACTCTTGATGTTTATTTGGCTGAATATGGTTTATTTGGCTCTCGTACCCCAGGTCCGTTATCAGCTGAGGGACCACCCTCCCAGTGAGATAGAGATCCCTTTGGAAGAGGTACACCACCCTTGCAGACTGGATTTGAAAGCCCTCATCTCCCAAATGAGGCCTCGCGTCCAGAGTTTATCTTCCCAGGCACACATTGCACTACAGATATGTCCTCTCTGTACCGCTCTACTGTTGTTCGCAAACCTTCTTGTACTTTAATGGGAACATTAGCAGGTGTGACCATGTTTAATCATCCCTATACACATTTCGTGCACTTTCAATTTTTATTCAACACCTGATTGCAGCTCTTTTACATCTATAACCAATTCTCTCATTTTTGTTTTATACGTTTTAATATACTGAAAACAGTGTTTACTAACAGGTGAAATATAGCAGATTGAACGATTGTTTGAAAGATAATTAGATATAAAAAACACAATATACAGATATACAGTGTGGGGCCAGGACAAGCCACCAGCTTTAAGATGGCTTTGGCATAGACTCTTCAGGACACACCTCTATCCAAATTATATTCCACAATTTACTCTTGTTGATAGTGGTGCAAGTGTCAAAAACGCAGATCCAAAATGTTGGTTTTAGATATGTTAGTTACTAAGGCCGTTAAATTTGAGTCGCATTCTTTTTATACTCATCAAACCATTCAGTACCCATTATGCTAACGGTCATTGTTCTCTTGAAAGATGCACATTGATGACAAATGAAAGGAAAGGTGCACTGTAGGAAACAATTCAGTGATGAATGCATACGATTTTGGATCAAGATGTAGAGATCTAGGATGACTTTCACAGAGAACACGAGATCACTGAATGGTTTTTAAGAGTAGACAACTTGACAGTTACTTGACCTTAACCAAACTAAACTCATCGAAAACATGAACATTTTGTATTGTTTTGTGGAATACACCTTTTTGTAGAATACATATTATTTATAGCTTTTTCATTAAAGACGGCTTGCACTGCATGTGGTTATGTAAAAAATATATTTGCGCAAATTAAAGTACAAATCTGTATGGAATTCTTAATATTATTTTAAATTGTTTTATTGAGTCATGCACAACACTTATCAACCACACAGCTATTGTTTCTCTCCTACAGCACCCCTACCTGGAAGCTTCATTCTCTCAAAAAGACATGAGAAACACAGTCTACCAATTATACATTTACAGACTTTATTTACATCCAAAACATAATCATCGTCCGATACAAAATAACATAAATTAACCAAAACACTTTTTAATCTAATACCGTTTGAGGAATTTACATGTGGAAAAATAAATGTCCGTACTTTTTGTTCGTTATCATCATTCCCTCTCTTACCACATTCAGTATGGTTGAGTAAATAAATAGCAAAAATAAATACATAGTGATTTTCCGCCGTGTAGATACTGAATGCAGGACGGACTTGGCACCCTACTGTGATCCCTCTGGAAGTCATCTTATATTCCAGTCTGCAATTAGTACGCTTTTAGTCAAGTTAAGAAGATAAGTTATACAAAATACTGTGAACATTACTGTGAACAGCTATTGTGAGCCAGCAAATTAAACACTTTTTTTTTGTTAGTGATCATATAATTTAGGAAGAAACCATTACAAATGAAAGGGCTGCCTTCAGTAAAATGTGTAAATAAGGGCCCTCAGTAGGAGGGCATAACAAGACCATGATGGATATGTGTTGAAATTGGAGACAATATTCAAAACAATATGCAGATTATTACTTTGACTGGTCCCCTTTTCACCATACAAATATTTTCAATATTATAATAAAGGTATCAACCATTTTTTCATCCAAGACAGGAGGAAGCTTTTACTGTTTCTTGTGGTTTGGGGTGGAACGCCCATGCACAAGGCTCTGTGGCGAACTGTGATTCAACATTTCTTCAGTTATGAGTAAATAGTGATGACCTCACATCCCCCTCCTCTAACCAGTAGTACTCTCTCCAGCCCCTCCGTAAGAACCTCCAGGAACTCCATGTCTGGAACTTGGTTAAGGAAGAACAACCAAAAGCAATTGACTAGTCTTTCCACTTTTGCATTCCAATGTTAAATAGCTAATTAGTAAATACTATAATGTGTGGACATAGATTCTTCATGTGAGTGTGTTGTTTTAGTCTTCAAAGGATACAATTCTCATCTCCCTCTGTATTCCGTGGTGGCCCTGGCATGTTGAGCAACACCAGTCGAGCATCATGGGATCTAGTCACGATCACCTCGTTCAGTTTGACCGCGGTGTGCATTCGACGCACATTAGACTGATCCCTGAATAGAGCAGGGAACAAAATAAAGACGTAATTGAAAGACAGCAAAAACAAGAATGAAGTACGTAAATATTAGTTGCAGAATCTCTTTTGATAAAAGCCAGAGTACAGAAAAATGAAAAACATGAATGAAAAGAGTAATAAAGTGGAACTCCATGTCATTCCACAAATCCCAGAACTTACGGTTTGAGGCTAATAAGTTCTCTGAAGTTCTCTGGGGCATTGTTCCTGTTCCTTCTCTCAGCTTCCACCTTCTCCTTGGTCCAGGTCATCTGGATCTTCTCTGCTACTGGCTCCAGCACCTCTTCCTCTTCATCTGAGTACAGACTGCCCATTCGCACCAGAGAGTGCCTGTCCTTCACCAACTGGGCCTGCGGAGCGAGTAAGAAGTGCTTGTTTCAATGCTATACAAGTTTCAACCGTGTTTGTTTGAGAGGTTACCTAATGGGCTCATGTCAAACACACAGAGGGCTCAGACTGTCATTGGTGTACATCTCATAGTGTGAGAGAAGGCCTGGCGCACCCACCTCCCTGTCCCTCTCAGCACTGGACAGCCTCATCTGCCTCAGCATTTGGGACCGTTGCTCCATCATCAGAGTACGCTCATAGGTATAGGCTGAGATGTCGCTGTCATGCTAAAATACAGGCAACATCATGGAAAAAAAATGAAATCCAATGTGATGGCAGTGATTGGAGAAGGAATTATCCGTGTGACCGCTGCATTAAGGTCATGCTCACCATCTCTACTACTTCCACCTCCGCTTCTATTCTCAGCTGGTACAGAAATGTGGCTAAATCCTTCTTCATTTGGATACTGTTGTCGTCCATCTGGGCCACAGTAAAAATACGCATCTTGCATTTCCTCCAAACCTTAAACATATGACAAAGAGGTTGAGGTCCTCAAATTATTTGAGTGACCACGTTTTGTACATAAAATATGGAAAGGAGAGTGAGTGAGAGAATCCAAATCACTACCTTGTGCTGTTTGAGCAGAAAGGGCAGCAGCATCAGCATGCCCCCGTCGTGAACAATCCACCACACGTCAATTGTGCCATCCACAAAGCGCTCGTGGTTGCTAGGGTAGAAAGACACGTTCTTGGGCACCATAAGGGCGAGATGGGCAGCCGTGGTGCAGCGCACTGTGTCTGGGGTTGGGCAAAGATAGTCGTTGACGTTACTTTCTTACCTCTAAAATACACAGTGACCTTCACTCCATAGATTCTAGTGGATGGGGATAGAAGCCTCTCTCGCTGTTTTCACAAAACCAGGGGAGTTCATGCACATAATCGTATGGTATAAGTCAAAATTACTTCAAAAGAAAATGAACAAAGGCTTTAGTGTGAAGCTCTTACTGATGAAGGTCTTCCAGGCACGGGGATCCTCACTCTGTCTCCAGCCGTAAGGCCAGCCCATCACCACTGTGTTGTGCTTCATACCCCCCAGACCACAGGACTGGATCATGTGGGTGATGCCCTCCCGTACCTTAGATGCCACCACCACCTGGCAGAAACCCTTTACTCTCTCAATCTCCATCATGTTCTTTATAGCCTGTTAGGGTCAAGGTAATCGAAATGAAACAAAGCTGTCAAAGCTGCATATAGTGTAGTCATCAGAAAGGCCACAATTTGCCTCCCACCAACCTGCTCAGAGGCCTGTGTCTCCCCATAACTGTCCAAGAATTGTCCCTGTATTACGGAGCCCACAATGGTGAGGCCTTTCCCTGCTTTAAGCTGGGAGGCAAAAGTGAGGAGGCGGGGGTACTTCACATGGAGGTCCTCGTCCAGCTTCAACAACACCAGAAGCTGTGGCCTAGGAATGGCCGAGATATATGGTGGGGGAGAAAAGGATAATGTCATGAATATTCTCTCAATTTCTGGAATGTTCTCATCGGGAGACGTTTCAGGGAAAGTCGAGGGGACTGTGTTACTTTACCTCCAGTTCTTCGTGTGAGGCGGTCCGGCCTCCAGTCGTAACAGAGCGTAACGAGCAGCACTCAGTGACAGGCCTCGTATCCCATCCCCCCACTCTTTCTCTGCTCTGCATATGTGTGTGTGTTTGAGAGAGAGACAGACCAACAGAAGAAATCAAAAGGCATTCAGACAAAATACAAGGTTCATCCCTCTCTAATCCCAAAAGTGCGGTGTATTTGGTGTAGTTGATCAGACGTACCCCTGATATTCTATGTACTTGTAGATCATGCCGGCTATGCCCATGGCCACAATGGCATAGTACCAAGAGGAAATGAACATCAGAGCCAAGCACATGCTCATACCGAGGAACGAGAGAGCCCTGATGGAACACACACACACACCCACACACACACAAACACACACACACACAACAACATTTGATCTGATTGAATGTGTATGTTTGAACATTCCCAACTACATCTGGTAATGGAGCAGTGATAATAGGATGTTTGAAATTACTGGTGAAATTGAAATGTTGTTTTTTGAACTAGAGAACAGATATTTGGGGAGTAACTTTCTTTTAAGGTTCTTCAATTTTTATGATTTGTCATAGTCCACAATGAACTTTGGAAGCAAATTAGAAATGAGATGCATGATCATATCAGTAGAATAAAGTACAGTATACATGTACAGAATGTACTAGTGTGTAACTAAACTGAGACTGAAACGAAACACCCACACCTATTTGGGAACTGTCACTTGATTTTACAGCTGCATTTGACATTTTTGATCACAATTTTTTATTGCTAAAATTAAAATGTCATGGTTTCTCAAAGTCTGCATTATCCTGGATGAAAATTACTTATCAAATAGAACACAAGTCGTTTCTTTCATGGAAGCTTTTCAGAAGTTCAGACGCTAAGGTGTGAAGTGCCTCAAGGGAGTTGCCTTGGGTTGCAGTTGTACACCGTCTTAACGAATGACTTACGTCTAGTCTTAAATTAGACACATTTCTATAATGTAGGGACATAAAACACACATGTCAGCATCATCTGGGAATTGTTTTCAACTTAGAGATGCAAAATGTGATTTATTGGATTCAGGAAAAAGTATTCATTTTTAATTTGTCAGAGACAAGTAGCATTTTATCAGGTGCTAATTATGCTTTTGGTAGGCAACTATGCTTAAATTTTTTGTATTAACGCTGTTGTTCAAATTCAGGAGACCAAATTGCTTGGTATTTTCTTTGGTAATAAATTATCAAGATCTGAACTAACAGATAAAATAGTTGCTATGATGGGATATAAAATTTCTGCTGTTTAAAAATAGGAAGGAAAATGTTGACGCAAGACTGTGAAATCTATTATTCAGTCGTTATACTGTCGAATCTTGACTATTTCCCAGCTGTAAGGTCAAATGCTTCTATTAACAAAATACATAAATTACAATTGGTACAGAGCAGCGGGGTAGCTTTAGGCTGTGAATATAGAATGAATGTTGATAAATACATAGTTGATTATCAATTCAATTGCTTTATTTAGCAAGACTGTATACAAGAAGACAATTTTGCCAAAGCAGTTTACAAAATTATTCAAATACATTGTTATCTTGGTTAGTTGTAAAACATAGATTAACTTAATCATTACTTTTGTTACAAAAACTAAATTTAATTTGTTAGAGAATGTTTCGCTGATGTCAGACAGTCCTGATTGGTCCACCAGATGTGGTGCAAGAGGTGATTTAGCATTACCGAAATTAAGAACTAATGTGATTAGACACACGGTCATGTGCGGAGCTATGTATGAATGGAATTGTCTGCCGAAACAAATTAAACAAGAAAATGGTAAGGTTTAATGTAAGTGGTCATTTAAACAATATCTTGTGACTTGTGGTAGTGAAACACTTGTGGTAGTTACAGTTGAGTTTTCCTTTTGGGCATATGAAATTGTGGTTAAGGTTTGCAGAATTTGAGTTGGTTAAGAGTGTTATGTATGTTCTGTGTTGATGACTAATCTATAGAAAGGAGCTGTCTGTCTGTGTTTTTTCTTTTTGTTTTCCTTTTTAGTTTGTAATGCGTTGCATTGTCATCATATATAAGTTTTGTGGACCCCATGAAGAATAGTTGCTGCAATGCAGTAGCGAATAGTGGATCAAAAAAACAAACCAAACACATATACAAACCTACTCACCAATGGTAGTACTTGAACCTGGGCCTCCAATTGGGTGTTCTCAGAAGAGTTTGTACGGCACAGGCCAAGTTAACAAACAGATAGCACATCAAGAAGAACCTGTTGAACACAGAATACATTAGGAATGCTTCACTTTCCATCGTGACGGGGACTGTTTGTTTTTTGTTTGGCAGAAGTTTATCTAAAACTGTGAACTTGCTCAGACAGACATGCGTGGTTGATTTTGTTTCACTCACATGGAGAGGATTGGGGCCACCATATCTAAAGAGGCAATAAGGATGCCAAGCTCGGCGATGAGACCAGTCAGCAACAGTGCCCATGTTGGCTCCCCGTTGGCCTTACCAAGGCCAAACACCTATGACCCAAACCATATGCCTTTTACTGCACCGCAGACACATTTACATGAGGGAATGCAAATACAGGTGTGCAGTGCATTCAAATGACTAAGCCATAAGGACATTCTAACCGTAGTCATTCGTGCTTGTAGGTGTAAAAAGATATTTTCATATTGAAAAGGTTACACAGTGACAGCTACTTCCTTAATGTGTGGTTGTTGTGTACACAGGCGCCAAGTTATTTAGGTACCCTGAGGAAAGGGATGATGCTGTCCTTGGCAATGGCCTGCAGGAGTCGAGGGGCTCCTGTCAGAGACTGCAGCCCTGCTCCCACGGTGGAAAAGAAGGAGCCAATGACAATGACCCAGGGGGAGGGCCAGGACAGAGTCCCCACCACCAGGTTCCTGTTAACGGCATCCCCAAACCTAGAGGACGAAGGAGATCACAGTACACAGAGCAACATGGTTTGTTTACCAAGCCAACATGGTTTGCTGTCTTACAGTAATGGCATGGTGAGCCTCATTTGCCATGTTCTCAGAACACTTCCAGTCCATGGAACGGGAGGGAAAGCTTTGACTTACTTGTCCCTCAGGACCACTCCTTCTATACATGCCCCAAAGAGAATCACTGAGCTGAAATCTGCAGGGGACATTAAGGAAGACATATGGACACACAGTATGACATTTACATGACTGTGTTTCAGGATTGGAGCTGCCACAAGCATCTAAAAACTTTCCATGACTCATACCGTAATACATGACCAGCTTTGAAGGATACAGACTAGGGAGGTGGTTGTTATAGCCAAGATTGTTCCCACTGGGATAGACTTCTGGGCATCCCGCAGATCACCCGATCTGTTGGAGCCGGCCATGATACCTAGAGGTAAATTAAGGTTACAGTTACTTGTATTCAGTAATATAACAAGAATGCAGAAATGTGTAATGCCAAAAACTGTTCGGGAGCTCTACAACATGAGCAGCAGACCAGAGCGAATACTGTCTAGACGTTTTCAGGCATGCACATACATGTGTTTTTCTCCGCCTTCCTGGCATGTTTTGACAAGTCATTGGTTTTATTTTTGGTGACTATTTTATTACCTGTTGCTGAGGGAAAGAAGATGCCCACTAGTAGAGTGAACGAGGTAGCGATGTCTGCAGACACGTACATTCCAAAGCTCTCCATGGCTCCATGACCATCGGACGACGGAAGGCCAGCCTTCTCCAGGATCTGCCCTTTGTCCATGTAGTCTCCCCACATGTTATCTAATGCAATCACCAAGCACATGGGGCTAACTGTGGCAGTCTGCATAGTCAGGCTACAGCCATTTTGATAAGCCATGGTGCAGCGTACATAACAAGATAAATAACAAGAAGAAAAGGGTTAGGGTCAGTAGTTACCTCGGAGGATCCCGCTGGCCAGCCCAGGGATGCCCTGTATCTCCGTCACGTTGTTCTGGCTGAAGTATTCATCACACTGAGAACTGTTCACGTGCCCTGGGGTGCAGAAGTTCTTCCAGAGTTGACTGGCCACTGTCTGGTTGCCCTCCATCACCGTCTTGGCACACACATCAAACAGATCTCTAACCAATGTTCGGTTGCCCAACATACACACCCTGGTAGTGGGAGGAAAGGAATTTACACTTCAATATCATTCAAATCTCCTATTTCTAATACTATGCTTTTCCACATCTAGTTTCAAATTATGAGTTAAATTATGACGAGTTATGTTGTGACTGTAAGCAGACTAAGGCAAAGTGAGATAACAGTTATCCTATAATTACGTTATAATGAACTGTCATTTTTCAACTGCAGTTGGCCGCGTTAACAGAAAAACCCCAGTGACAAACGTGTCTTAAATATCTCAAACAGTTTCCTCTGTTAGGTCTTAAATTGTAGTTCCATTATAAACTCATAAAGTCATCCCACTTCCTGTTTACACAGTAAACAATTCTTTGCAGAACTTACGTGAACTCTGGAGGATGGAAGATGGATTTGACTGCCCCGGCATAGATAGACACGATAGAGATGATGACGCAGGCCAGGAAAAGGGAGGCGAGTTTGTTGACATATTTCACCCCGACAAAGACCACAACGGCCATCAGGCTGAGACATATAGTGCCGTATACTCTCATGTTGTTTAGCATGGCGCTGTCGCCCCCATGTGGGTCAGTTGCATGGAAAAGGGCTGCCTGTGGTACCAAGTATTTCTGAGAACACAATTATCCATGTTCATGAAGCTGCATTTTTGTTTAAAATGTGTGCGATGTGAAATATAATATTTGTCATATGCCACATATATATCACACCTGTAAGACGTTGTTCTAAAAATAGAATGAGCCTTACCAGGAAGATCTCAACTGCACCCAAGATGTACATGGCAGAAGCAAAGGTGGTGCCCAAGTAGAAACACAGTCCGACAGCGCCTCCAAACTCAGGGCCCAGCGACCGTGAGATCATGAAGTACGCTCCGCCCGCTACAGCACAACCGACACAGCACAATCAGTCTGGAATCAACACCAGGCAAACGGTCTCATGAAGATGATTCTAGAAACATTCCATGTGTTTTCAGTTCCAATACCTGGCACAACACCGTTTGTTGCAATGGCACTCATGGATATGGCAGTGAGCATTGTCTGTGGAATAAAACCATGTGGCATGAATGAAACATGCATCCATGACCAAAGTGAGAGGTGAAAGCATGATATATCAGCCAGTCTGCGGGTTCAGACAGAAGGGCTAATACCCCAGGCTCAAATTCATTATGATAAACAAAACTTGAACTTGGTTATGGAAGACATGAACAAAACAGACAAAGCTGTGACATGATTCGAAACTGAATGACGGGAGGGTTTTATTGATCGGTTGGAAAGAGCAGCTGGCTGACCCCGATTCGGGCGGACGTTTGCAATGACGAGGAGAGTGCAATATGGTGTCTGTGGGTGGATTTTTATGGATGGATTTACTAACACAGGAACAGCACATGAGGACGATGAGGAAGGACTGGACCACGCCTGCTGTCCCAACAATCCAGGTCAGCCGAAGGAAGAGAATGACACCAAAGATGTTCTGCAGACACGGCAGGTAGACCCCCATCAGCGTGCCCATGTTGGGGGACTGTAGACAGAGGGATAGAGAGAAGGATCAAGAAGAGAGCACGAGTCAGAGATGCAGAGTGGGCGAGAGAGAGAGAGAGCGAGAGAGAGAGAGTGAGAGAGAGCAGTGAACACCACTTGGAAAACAACCTATTGATCAGCATTGATCAGTTCTCTCATGCTATAAAAATGGCACAACAGTTGGGATGTAAAGAAAGAAATAAAGATTAACAAAATGGTGTTTGGGAGAGTGAAGGACTGAGCCATACTGAAGGGTGAGATTTTGTGCATGACACATAGCAAAGCTCACCTTGGGGGCCTGCTTGTGCGTGGACGCAGCGCTGTCTGCCTCCTCATGTTCCTTGGCTCCCTGGGTCATGTTGGTGTAGTTAACAAGCCGGCTGAGCAGCGACGATACCTTTGGCCGTATGTCCAGCTCCTCCTGCAGGGAGAGGAAAGGACCGTGGACGCGGGTTAGCTTTATCCCGATGGTGCTGAGTGTGACTCTCTGTGTCACTCCGGTCACTGGCATTAGGACTAGGCCTGAACACAGCTTATACTGAGTCTGAAGTTTACATACTGACATGTGAACTTGATAAACAAAAGCCTGTGAAAACAACCTCAAACAGTGCCAAGTTCCGGTCGTAGAAGTCATTCTTCTTAACTGCAGCATCGACACTGTTCAGAAATGGACTGTCTTCGTTGTGATTCCCCTGTCCTACGGAAAGGAGAGATCAAACGTGTTTAATGTTAAAAGTGTCTGAAAGGGCTATGCATTCTTTTCATTTTTCAATACCACCACAAATATGATAACCCAAACAAATTTGTACAATCATAGAAACAGCTGAATCTGATAAAAATATTGTTTTGTCACTGGATGTTGTAGAAAATAAAGATGTCAAGTCCATGATCTCAGTAAAGGAAAAAAGTTTGTGTTGCAATTACTGTTTCTATTGTTACCACAAAAACATCACAATATTAAGTGTATTCCAAAACATTATTTTCATATAGTGCATATTGTACGCTGTGTTTAAGAGCATTTTGAGTACTGTCACATCTCTTCGTGTTAAAACATGTCCCGTTATCTTAATACAAATATGAACAATGTATTTGAAAACCAACCAGGTATGAGTTAAGCATACACGCATATGAATTATTGACACTTCTGGTTTTCCAAACCAAGCAGAAACACGGGCAGGGCCTGGGGCTCATGTGGCACACAAATGATAGCATGATCCACAATGTTCACGCACACGCACACAACCAGCAGCTGTACTCTGTCTTACCTTCAGATAAACACATCATCCCAAGTTCATTAGTAATGCCTGTTCAATCAATTCCTTGGTGCTCTGCAGCTGGTTTCTGTCAACCCTATTCCTTTGATATTCCTGTCTAACGTGTTCCTGTGAATGCAATTCAAGTGGACGCTATCAAATGTTGTTCTCGGCTCTCCACTCACCTTTTATAAGGGCCTTAACCACAATGGTGCTGCTCACGGTGACCATACTTCCATGCAAAGGGCAGGAGGCAGCAGTAATGCTCTACTCTGAGCTGTGTGCACTAGTCAGGCACAGCAAGGGCTAGTTCAATCAGGGCTAGATTTCAATGGGGGGTCTTGTATCACACACCCAGCAGACACAGGCAGGCATCCCACCCACCCATACACAAACACACACAAGCATGCATGCGCGTGCGCGCACACACACACACACACACACACACACACACACACACACACACACACACACACACACACACACACACACACACACATGATTTACACGCTCACACACTGATCTAACATAAATACTAACATAAATTGCAGCTACAGCTGGTGGTTTTATGAGCATGCTGCATATGCAAAGTTTAAAAAAAAAAGCAGTGTAAAGACAAACACGTGCAATTATTTTTCTTGATAGAATGTCAATGCTGTCCTCTAGTGTTAAGAAGCTGTTAGTGCCATACTGCGCTAAATAGATTAAGTGTAAAACAAAAAAACTGAAATTTGGATTGTGTATGGTGTACCAAATAAATACCCCTACCAATCTTTGAAATTCCCCCACAACAAAGTCAGTAGGGCGATTTTGAAATAGGAAAACAAAATCACCACCAAGTCGGCTTTAAAATACAATGGAGTGTTATGTAAATGACCTAACTGAGACTTCTAATTGAAAATAGCCAGATTAAAGCTTAGGCCCAGTATGACAGCACAGAGACTCCTGCTGTGGAGTTGGACAGGTTCTGACGAGTCAGCAGTGCCTAAAAAATGCCTGTACAGTTTTAAGGCTTATACCTGGAAACAATGTAAGAATATATCTTGGCTTGTGTCTTCACATGCCTCTACTGCTCTCCATTCGGAGAGCTGCATTTTCATATGGTCCAGCAGCAAATTGAACGAGCATTACTAATATACAACGTTTTGTTGTCATTGATCAAAACTGTCACAGGTGTTTATTGTTGTGCCTCACTAAAAATATCCGCCAAAGAAATAGACAGTAATTAAACTTATTTTTCTGAACTAATTGTATTGCTTGCTCATGTGCTAATGAAGGAAACTCTTTTGCTTATGTTGGTTGATATCATATTCTACAGGGGCTGTGCAGTCTATGGGTTAGAATTTAATATGGCTACCACCTGACTCCCAGACACACTCCAATGCAGCTGGAGATGGCCATTTGCGGTGTTATCATGTCATCAGGTTGTGTAATCATGTCTGATTTTTTCTAAAACCAACATGGTGATTGACTTGAATAAAATCAGAGGCAAAAACAGTTCAGCACACCTGAAGCCTCATTAGACGTGGAAAAGAATTCCATCTATGTTAGCCCCTTAGCTGTGAAAGCCTCTTTGATAAACATCCTCTTTATGGAACATTTAAGACTTAATTAAGTGGTAGTGAAGTCAGGCAGCTTAAGAAGCTCTACCAGTTCTGCACTGTGGTTTGTTGGCATCAAGCTGTAATAATATTTCAAACAATAAGGTGTGTGTATTAGAAAAGCTAAAAAAAGAAACAGTGAGAGAATCTTAGTGTGCAATAATTGCATTTCTGTGTGCATTACCACATTTTTGAGAGGATACACGTGCATGCTTGCCCAGGTGTACAGCATGCTTGAAAAGTAAACAGGTTAATGTCCATTGTAGGCAAGCATCTGTTTGTACATTTAGGGGACTGCCTGCTAGTGTATACTGGTGGTGGAGACTGACTTACTGCATGTTATGATCTTCTTGTGAAATGTAAGATGGAGCGTAAACATAGCAGGACAAAATTTGAAAAACAACCTGGCTACTGCAACAAAAATACTTTTAAATTAAATTTAAGGTGGGTAAAACATTCTAAAATAACATGGTGCACAAGAGATTTATATGTTTGCTTGTGTTGATTAAACACTTAATATAGGTTATTTAGGCATATAGGTTTCTTTTTTGAATGCTTGAATATTCAAAGCACATTTTTAGCATATTTCACTCTTAAGAGGGAATCTTGGGTTCAGCTATCGATGTGCATGCATCAATATCAGAATCTTCTCAACTTAATGTGTTATAATTTTCAGACCAGCATGTGTATTTTACCATTTTAGTCTGTAGAGGTTACAAATCAATGTTGTACTGAATTGTTGAAAACACAGTATACCGTCATTTGTGTTTTTAACCTTTGAAGTCAATAACTGTTTAAAATCAATTATGTTCCAAATTTTCGAAAACACAGGAAGGCGCAGTCTAAATCAACTAGGTCTATTCAAAAGCCAAATTCTGTGCTGTCAATGAGGGAGAAATCTGAGTTATTAATAATCTGTTTGTCCGTCCTGTTTCCTGTTGAGTTGAACACAGTGCCTGCATTAACAATAGACCTGTAATTAATCGTAATGGTTCCAATTCATGTGAAACACCATCTGAGGAATTTGAACATGCTGAGTTGGTGCACAGTGTTCTAGCTTTGATGTCGACTAATGATGAAAAGAACAGTCAAATTGTGTGTAATTGAGGCCCCCAGGTGTAGTAGGCAGCAAACTGTACAGCCCGGTACTCATGAGCAAAGTGTGGCCGACCGCAGCACAGAAGGAACACATGGGCATCAAAACCGTAATCCTAATCAAAATAAGTACTAAAGCAGCTGAAGGGAAATGACAATGGCCAGTGTAACGATGCACACCTGCACGATGGCACTGTGTGGCACTGTAGGGGAGCAGTCACAGTGCCCTGGCACACAGCTTACACACAGGTCTGGTGTCTTTCAGAAGACGAGAACACAGTGTAGCCCTAGAGGGAGGTGATTTTTTGCCAAGCTAATGGATGTGGAAAATCCGCCGTCATTCAGAACGTCAAGCCCTGCCAACGCCCCCTTGAAAATAGAATTTTGTTGTTTTCAGGTTTTTCACATAGTGGGAAATGGTCTAGCTAGTGCGTTGACTAGCCGAGGGAAGAAAGTGCATACCAACGAGGATTGAAACTCATAAACAGTCTGTGTGTCCCCGTTGGCAATGCACACCCATTAAAAACCACAACACTGCTTTGTATTTGGTTCTGTTTGCTTGACAGTGTTGTAAAAAAAAAGGATTAGCTTTACAATCAAAACACACTGCTCTAAATAACATTACCTTATTGGGAATAAGCAGGCATTTGGACAACATTCTGTGGCACACTTTTTTTGTTAGCCTCAAGGACCCCCTGTCAGCAGAAGATAGCTTTAGAAAACCTCTACTAGACAAAGACCTGCCTTATACATGGGTTATTGTTTTCTGTGCGGTAAACTTGCTCATTCTTGTTTCATCTCTGCCCTGGACCTGCTGTCCAGCTGTCTAACGGCTCCCCTCCTAGTTCTCTTTGGTGCGCTTGTTTGAGTGTCTGCTTCTGTGTGTATGTTAGTGTGTTCTGCAGCACATGCAGAAATGTTTACATGATCTCCGTCCGTGGCTCACCATTTTAACCCAGCACGTGTAGTTTGTCTGACAACACAGGGCTCTGCTATCTCAGCGGCATGTGGTGGAGATGACAGGAATGGACGGCATAGTCCCTGGAGCGCAGAAAGGAAAACAAAGAGGCATTCTCCAACCGACAGGCCTTTTGCGTAATGCTCCATGACCTCCAAGTCTATTATTGCTCAGCCAAGTCTAACAGCTGTCCCTAAAAAAGACAGTTTACAGATAGACTACAATGGGTACACACACAGCCTATGCTGGAACCAGATTAAACCAAAGTTAAGACCACTTCAACTCACACACGTAAGTAAAAAGGCACACAAACTATAAAATAAGCAACAGGCAAACAAAACACCCACACACACACAGACACACAGACACTCCCACCCACCCCCCGGGGGGGGGGGCGGGGGGGGGGGGGGGGGGGGGGGGGGGGGGGGG
>JAVQJS010035997.1:0-21337 GCA_036024795.1 Galaxias rostratus
CACACACACACACACACACACACACACACACACACCCACACACACACACACACACACACACACACACACACACACACACACACACCGAGAGAGAGACACACAGACACACACACATACCAGTTTTACATTGAACATCAAAAGAAACATGGAGATAAAACAAAATGAATCGCAGACACATCAAGCATCCCATGCCCTTTAAAGCTTAATTATACCTGTTGGAATGATGAGAGACACATCACAGAACCCAGTGATTAATAAACAAACGCTGCATCCCATAAAGAGTCCGACAAGTCCCTGCTTATCGCCCCTTGCACTCAGTCTGGGCTAATGTGGAGGGCACATATCAAAGTGTATCAAACAAGAAAAAAACAAGTCATCCTGTTGCAGCCCAAGCTTAACCCCCCCCCCCACCACCACACAACTCTTCTCGTTCTCGTGTCGTGTCTGTTGGCCCTCTTTGCAGGTTGCTCCTCCACCTGTCTAATTGAAGGCTGATGAGAGCATCATCCAGACATGTGCATCAGAGGACAGGCCTCTGTCAAGCTTTCATCTTTCATTCTGGGGCACAGATCACTCGACTTAACGCTTTGCTCCCGCCGCCTTGGTAAGTGTTGCCTTCACTTGAGTTTTGTAAACAGACCCACCTTTCACGAAAGAATATGTCCAGAGATGAAGTTACAAACTGCTGAAGCTCGGTAGCTGCTGCTTAGATGACATGACAAGAATGGAGTGACCCGAGGTAGAGGTTATGCTACATGACCATATGAGAGGAATACTGTATGTGGCAGGTAAAATCCAAAATGCACACCAAAATGTATGTTCAATGCACGTTAATTATTGCAATGCAAGGATAAAGTTGTTTGTCAAACAAATCTGTGATTTGTCTTACCTATCTGTGCTATATTCCTAATATAACCGCAAATACGTACACACAACACAAAAACATTTACTCTCCTTTCAGAAAACAGCACCCAAATCTGTTCGTTCTGGCTACAGAGAAAATGTTTTACACTAAATAGTATTAGCAAAATCATGTTCATTCTGTGATTTTTCAGATTTTGGAGGAAGGCCACCTTTAAGCCACTCACCAGTCAGCAGTTTATTTCACTGTTGGCTATTACGATTTCTTGCTCAAAGCTGCTTTAGGCAAGCAAGTGTGATCCATGCTAATCATTTCACTGAAACAAGTTGCTATTGTTTTCTGTATTTCTCCACTTTTTAAACCAACATTGTTTGCCTGATTTTAAACAAAACTGTTTAATGTTGCCGTCACAAAGTGTGCATTCCTTCTATCCGATCAGTGTCGCAGCCAATTTGTCTACATTAAGTTCTCTGCCAAAGCACACACATTTGATATGAATTTTACATTATGGGATACATTTTTATTGGTAATTTGCAACGTTTGTGCCTGTCATCTACTTTGTGTGAGGAAGATACGAGTGTCAATGTGTTGCAGATAGACTGGTGGAGACTGGTGAGAGAGTGGAATCACATTAACGAGTCCAAACAAATACTAGAAGTGTGATGAGGGTATAAATGATGCTCCCTTATCACAGATTTTGCTAATGATGAGAGCTCATAGTACAACAATAGTAATTTTGCCATAAAACTGTCAGCAGTTAATCAACCTGTTAAGGGTTTCCCTCCTTCAACGTAAAATGCATTAAATGATCACAAAGACGTGTCTGGACATGACCATCTGTCTTGAGCGTTCATGAAACAAGTTTCACTGTCCTGGTGACGTTTTTCTTTTTCACCTGTGACTAATGACCCATAGACAATTTGTGTCATTGTTTCAACAAAAATACCATGGAAAGCAACACATTTTGCTGTTATGGGATCCAGAACTATTAAATGCACACTGGTTGACATGACAGTTAAGTTTATGACTTGTATCCTGGGTCTGTGTGTTGTCTGACTCCTCAGGCAGTGTCTTCTTGTACAGCCAAGACTTGCATGTTTCAAGCCTCAGGTCTTGCGAATCCTACTGGTACATCTGCCAACAATAGGAATTTCCCTAGTTTACATAGCAGAGAAAAGTAGAAGTGATATTGGGGTAATTAAGATTTTGACATATGATTTCCTGTTTAAAGAGGAGGCATTGAGGTGTTTGAATATGTCTACCTCAATATTAATTAAATGAGCAGACTTTATCTTTACTCCACAGTGTTATTAAGATTATTCAAAATTCATAATTACATCTCCTCTAATGTTTATTATGAATCTGAGATATTTATTGAAAAAGCTCATGCCATTGGGCTTTGAAAGCTATAACACTTTTGACTTGATTATGGAATTATGACAGACTCTTCACATAGATAGTGGTAATGATAGATTCAGCTTTTCAGTTTGAGGGAGGTAAACACTCTGCCATGGTTTTATTGTTGAATCGATAACTTTTAGATGACCAATCCAAAGTGGGAATTGCCTGTTTACTGTTAAACCAAATTGGAATAGCTGAACTGACTCCTCAAGAAAACCACCCAAAAAAAACAAAAAAGATTCTATTGGCATTAAACAAGAGAACGTGCTGCCTGGTGCATTCAAATGAAAAGTCTACACATGGTATGTTAGCAAAGCTAGCGTTAAACATCAAGTTAGTATAATAAAGACCCAGTTTAACCAGTTTTTACCTTATCAAATATGTCTACTGATTACTGTTTTTACTGTCAGTGCAGTCCTAAAATTTAGCTTTGCCCCTTTGAAGTTAGTCAATATTAAAGTGATATTTAATGTGGTCATGGTCTCCTATTGCTTCCCTAGCGTTCACTTAAATACATAGTAAGCACGGTAATTGTAAGAGCTGGGGAAATGTGCCCTAAATACAGTATCAGTATTTCAAATCACTAGGAAAACCATCTTATTTAGTATATTGCCTTTTAATATTCAGTAGAAGTGCGGAACAGCTATCCTTTTCTCAAGAGCTGCCATGGTATCATTAAAATGCATAATCATATCTTTTGTGAATGAAACGACATGCTGTCGAGTCAGAAAAGCATTTATTCAGTACCTATGTTAAGCCTACAAGCCTACGGGTGTTAGAGCAATGCCTTCAAATCCTAGTCTTCCCCAACAGACATACCTGTACAGTAACTCAAGAGTGACTGCATACACAAGACAGGGTGGGGAAATGCTTATTGGGGTGTTGCAGCATGTTCTATATTTATATTTAGTGCATTACATTTGACAGTCATGGGTATAGAAAAAGCTTTTAATACAAGTATGCTTATAAAGACAAATACAAATGAAGGCCTTTTTTTTTTTTTTTACTAAAATGGCCAAATGTACTAGTTGTTGATTACCACAACTTTCTTTGTTAAGCACTGTTGAAGTCTTTTAAATCAGAAGGAAAAAATCTGACAGAATACAGTGTGTCTACATATATTATTTTATCTGTTGCATTACATTCAAATGCTGGGGCCTCTTCATTCAAAGCCCATTGAATTGAAGCTTTTTAATGTCGTGCTTCAGGATGGAAGGCCTCATTGGCCAATAGATGATGTATAAAAGAGAGACACGGCTTGTAGCTTGGTTTGGACCATGAGCACCCTCTTTCGCTTCTCTCCCATCATGAAGTGGTGTGGTGTTAGAAGAACAGGATTGCTCTTGAGGCGCTTGCCTTTCACTCCATAGAAGGTCCGTAAACAGAGCAGGGGCCGGCAGCTGGGCCTCAGCAAACTGGTCCCGTTGACCTCTTAACCCTACTGTCCACTGCTCTCAGTCTCTCCATAAGAAAAGGCCGCGGAATTCCGGGGAGATTATCCTTTCTGTCTGCTGGTTTTCCTGGCTCAGGGTCCTGATGAATCCTACCTACTCCAATACGTCCTTGCATTTTAAAATGGCACATGTGGTTCTTATATTTACCAACTCCACATGAGGCGTGCAACTTTTCAATTAAAAAATGCTGGAATTTTGTTTACAGTAGTTTTTTGTGCATATAATTTTATTAAACAATTTATCATTCAATTTGTTCAAATGACAGTGTTAACCTATACAGTATGTGATGCAAATTCTGTTAATTGGCGTTATGTGCTGATGCTGTATATTTTTGGAGAGTAGAGCACTTGGAGTGATAGAGTTTTAAGAAGTGACTTGTGTTATTGTAGTTCAACTTATTCAGTGAGACAGAGAGGAAGAGCCTAGCAATTTAGAAAATTATTGCTTTAGATTGCCTAAAGCTATAGTTTCATATGTTCATGTGTATAGCTTTAACCTGTTTCTCCTTGCAGACTGTGACTCAGTGAACAGTACACATCAATTCATATAAACACATCAAGCTTCTTTTCTTTGATATTAGAAAAAGCTATTTGTTATTATATTCTATTATCGAATATCTTTACATTTCAGTGAATGTGGTTTCAGGGTAGGTTCATTGTTTAAATTGAGCATTGGCAGGATCATACATGTAAATCAAATGGCTTTACTCTTTTAATCTAGGGTTGAATTTAATACTTCAACATGCGTATCATACTATAGGCAAGGATAGTTTGTATTCTGAATTTTGGTACACAAATAATGATGATGTACCTTTACCTTTCTTTATTATTGAGAGATAATGGCTCATGTAGGATTTGTTTGACTTTCTTTTGGCAAGCAGGTGTCCAACAATCTACCATCTTATGGTCTTTCACACTGCTAAGCATTGTCTGCTAATGTGTGATAAAAAATGATAAACAACCACTCAAGCAACTTGATGCTATCTTACAACTAATGCATATGACTAAAGACTCAAGGTTGAGTGTAAGTGAGGCACAATTTGGAAAATTTTGGGGCTGGGAAAATGATGCTTCTAGATATTAGTCACCATTGTCCCCTAATTTGGGAGCCAGCCAATGCTAACGCCACATTTTAAACTCAGCATCTTCCGCCTTAACACTCTTGAACCCTGTTACTTCTTTCTTTAAAGCTGCAGTTGTTTGGATGAATTTGAGTGTGGCAGAATTTTTTTCATCATGCACTCTATAGACAAATGGTGTGCGTTTCATGGCAACTACCAGGTATTTGGTGACAACTGTTGCTTTAAATGAGCTGAACATCACACCCATATCACAGGGTAAGTTGACCGAATGGTATGCATTCCTAAGACTTGCGTGTGTAGCTGTATCGGTAACAGACAGACATATACATCCATTTCCAACAGAGATACGGTACATCTCACATTATTTACACCTTTGAGATCTCCAATTATGAAATTCAAAATGTTACTTCACACAACATCCTATGGCATTATATCTGTTGTGGCCAATTAAGCCCTCTCAAACGTAGAATGATAAAAAGTGTAAATGTAACTTATGCCTTAACAATCTGTCTTGTGAAGCAGTGCATATCTCCATAGATGAGGCACAGCAAAAAATCAAGCACATTCTTGTTTTTTCCTTGTTGCAATTTACTCATTGAATTAGGCCCTAACCAAAAAAAAGTGTTTCAATCCCAATTATCATCTGGCAAGGAGGAAAGGAGGTCTGACTGGGATGGGGGGCTGAGCTACTTAAGCCTTTTCACTGGTGTTGCCTTGTTTCCCCTGTTCCTCTTCTTGAGAGAGTAATGTGTTTCCCCACACAAAAGGAGGATCTTCAGAGATATGCCAAGAGTCTGGAGAGTATGTTTGCTGGACCTGTGAAGAGACCTCTTTAGGAGGCTTTGGGGACAATGGAGCATGGGCACCGGCCTTCGTTTACTTTGTCTACGCCAGGCATTTCACACGCACCCTGGGCAACAGCAGGTCTGGACTAAGGAAACAACATTAGTCTGAGTTATTGAAAAGCTCTTTTTCATCTTTGTCACCCGATCAGGACAATGAAAGTTGAGAGAGTCCCGTTTTCCAAACCAACCTTTCCATTTCTTTTTGCATGATTTAATTTGACTGAATGCAATGACTCTTACCATGGACCTTATAGTAGCTGCAAAAAATGAATACGCAACCACATAATATTCTGTTGATGTAATGTATACAATTCTACTTTTGTTAAAATAGTGTTCTAATTAAAATAGCACAACCAAACGATTTAAAAAATAAAATGTAAACTTTTTTTTTACACTTTCATACTTTTTGGTCAATATTGCTTTAAGCCAAACGGGACAGGAGTATAACAAGAGTCAAAAGCAGGATACAGTGTGATGACATCTTTGCGAGCTCCAGGATTTTTCCTGAATCAATCCCCAGGAAGAGGGATATCCTAGAGTGATGTCACGTCTTGGAACACTTCCATTTAATATTCAGCTATGTATGGCGTCACATGAAATAATCATGTGCCAGGGTTTGGCATTCTTAAATATTTATCATGGTCAATGGTTCAGGGTACCACCAGCATATCTGCTCATTGAACTGCAATGTCAGCCTGCAAAATACAGTAAAACAGTTCACTTTCCATCTGATAGCAGTTAGTAGCCTGCCCATTGTACTTTCAACTTTTTTCAAACTATGAACTCCCCAAGAAATATAATTGCAGTGAACTAAATAAATGACCATGAATCATACAAATTTGGGCACCATACCTTGAATTTGATTTCAAAAGCCTCGAATATCACTCAGAAAAATATCAATAAAAAAACTACTATTGAAAAAGTCAAATCAGACAATCAGAATTAGTGAGAAAGGTTTTAAAGAATGCGTTCAATACATCTTCATTATAGTTGAAGTTTCCCATCTCTCCTGTGTCTCCTCTCTCAGTCTGTCTCATTTACCCAGCCACATTGTTCCTATGTCAATGGACAGACTGAGGCCGTGGTTGCTATAGCAATAGCTGTATCCGACAAGGGCCCAGGGTTGCTACTGATTGAAGTAATACCTTGTTGCATTTAACTAGTCACTCTCTGCCTTAGAAAGGTGTTTTTTTTCTCAATCGTTTCAATCAAGAAACCTAGCATTCCGTTCCCTAGTATACAAATGGGTACAAAGAAATTTAATGGAAAGGAAAAAGAAAATTGTGTTATAGATTCAGGGATTTCAGATGTTCTTCGGTACACCGCTCAGCATTCATGCCATCAGAACAGGATGTCCTTGACCAATCGCTGATCTATTTCACGTTGCGAATGACCAGGTTTCTATAGGATCTGAAACATCATCTTTAATGTTTGGCAAAAAGCGGATTAAAGAACATAGTGTTTGGTAAGATCAATGTGCTGATATCAATAGCATGTTTAATAGGTTGAGTATAATGTTTAGTGTATTTTATGTTGGGCGAGCAATCTCGAATAGATAACCATTGTGTGCTTTTGACCGATAAACATTGCAGTTTATTGAGTCTATGAGACATTTGTGTGGCATTTAATATGCAATCAAACAACAAGAACTCACAATGAGTCAGACACTTAACGTGTAGGCGGATCTATGTCCTAAGATATATTCATAAAATCCTCATTTACTAGACCACATAATTAGCTTTTGACCTACATTACTCCTTGAGCATTTTGTGCTTGAGCCGCAGGTCACTTTCACTGGGATTCGTTTTTTACACTTTGAGGGAAGATTTTATTCTCTAACCAGAGATGTGACTTTAAAGAAAATCAGGTTCCGGGTGTCTCTAAATGTGTCAATGGCACCCTCCATTTGGACAGCGTCTTTGGACAGAAAAACCTCCTTTCATAACCTGGATGGTCAAATCTGTCAAGTGGTACGCCTAAGCTCTGGATTGACAGCATGTGTGGACAGTTTGACATCAAAATGGGCTCAGACTGATTCATTGGACAGACATTTTATTGAAGCAGTGCAACCCATTTTAATGATCTAAGATTGGTTAGATTGATCCATAAGTCTATGTCACTTAACTAAACCTAAATAAAGAAGTATCAATACAATAATTATGAAGTGATACAAAATTGGGCTAAAGAATTGAAAAGGTGTGTTGCGAACAAGACGATATTTTCATGCTCAAAACTAATAAATGGTGGAATGAAATTCAGTGCATTTGTAAGAATATATCTTCTGTGTGTAACAATATATTTGTCCAAGGCGCTGACTACCCATGGAATCCCAATCAAAATATCCTTCTCCAGGCAAGCAGATTAGCACCATGACAAAACCTTCCATCATGATGAGGCTGGGAGGAATATCATCTACACAGGGCGGCCATCCAGCTAGAATTAGCCACAGATAGGTGAACGCACTGGATGCCATGTCTCGTAAGATTCAAATTATTATCTTCCTTTCTCAGCATTAGAAAGTAGAAGATCTGAAAAAGAGTAATTTGCCATCCTTTTGTAAAGAAAAAAAAATCCTACAAGAGCAACTCAGCCTTTGATTTCATTATCGGTCTGACTTACTCTAATCCTCTCTGAGTGGAGGTGGCCCTTGTCAAAACTTCATCACTGGGTGACTTTATTTATACGTATGAGTGCCTATGCGTGTGTGTGTGTGTGTGTGTGTGTGTGTTACAATGCCAGTGGGTGGGTGAATGAGTGGAGAAGCTGGTGTGGGATGTACGTTTGTGATCATCCCAAACTCTCAAGGCTGTTTTTATTTCCCACTTCATGGAGAATGTCACAGTAATCCCCTCAGGATTCCCCCCTCGAGAGTTCTTTAGCTGTCATAAGCCACGTATTCAACAGGCAAAACCCAACATGGGCTCTATACAGCCGCGTGGTATTACGGAGTGATTAGAGACGGGGGTTCTTAATCTGCCCCGGTGGCTAACCTCCACCTCCAAAAGAACCTGCAGGGGAGTGAGCCATGGGACTGGACACTTGGAATCCACATTCACTTGCGTTCATCTACTCACCTTTGAGTGTATAAAGATAGATTGGAGTGATCTGTTCATGTAATTGGATTGGGTGTTACGTTTATTAGCCTCTGTCGCTCTAAGGTAGATTTTCACTATGTAGCACAAGAGGTTTGGGAAACAAGTTTGTGTGTCCCTTCAACAGGATTCCTCTTTGGTTCATCTGTAGGTGACTGGAGTTCAGCACTGGGGTCCAAATGGCAACATCACACTTGATTTTCTATGAAGTTGTTGGTTGTAGTATAAACGTTTCAAAGCGAGGGAGACTTCTTTAGCAGAATTTTGAATAGTGAAACATAACTCCACTACTAACCTTTTTGTCAGTTTGCAACGTCATCTAAAATATCTATTGGAAAATGTATGACCTTTCTTGCTTGCAAGCTAAAACTTCTATTTCCCTCAACATATTTTTAGTTGCATATTTTTTAAAAGATCAGCTATTGCTTTCAACCTCAAATAGTAAAATTGCCCAACTTGAAGGATATTGCCCCATCAAAACTATCTTGCAAATATCATGTTTTGCAGAATTTGATTTGCCTTGTCACAGCATACATCTCTTGGTCGCCCTACAAGGTCTTGCCTGTGTCTGTGCTTGTGCATGTGAAGTACTGCCAGCCACAGCAACACGAATGACAAGCAAACTAATTGGTGTTACCATGGTAATTCACAGAGTTATTTTGTGTCTAGTTTTTGTAAAAACTGTGTTAACTAATCTATAAAGTTTTTTACACAAACGTTATATACAATTCAAGCATGTTATTTTATAATTATTTGTATAATTTCAAAATTTCCTTTGGTCTTTATAGACTACAGGCTTTAGGACAACATTGCCTATTAGGCCAAAGTTTGAATCCTCAGTGCATAATCGCAGCCCTTGACGCCCTAGAGTTCACAGGTTTTTGGCCCCGGTATTAATCATTCAGATTCCAGACAGCATGCATGTTTACCTCAAGCTCTCCGCAATGCGTCACTGAGATAGCCACTAAAGGCACACAACCACATGTCACAAGCTGAGTGCCTTGTAAGTCATCGCCTGCCGTGCTAAAGGTGATTCTGAATTTGCAATACCACATGTGAAGTTGTCTGTGGGAGACGACAGGCTGAGAGACAATTATCTTGTATGTCCTCAAGAGGTGTACGTTGTACAGGACAGGCTAAACGCAAGAGATCAGAGAGGCAGAGTAGAAACAAAATCACATCTGAGGTTTCTTTAGATCCCATGCATTACCAACTGTCTGAATTAACAGGATACACATGCACTTGACAACACAGTCAACATGTCACATCTTAACATTGTTTGGCTGCACCTATCACCCAAAGTTCTCACACGAAGGCCTTTTGCTGTTTCGCAAGCTTAGATGAGGTCTTAAGCCTCAACAGAAGATGAATGCCGAGTGCTAAATTAATTTGAGGTATGTTCCTTTGTGCACTGACAAAAGCGACCAGGTTGGTACTGGTTCCCAAAGCTGATGACAGATTATTGGGCTCCAGTGTTTGCCCAGGTGTCAGGCCTCCTGGAGCAGACAGCAGAGGGCTTGTCCACGTGTACTACTCACACGGCTGGGGCTTTCTATCCACTGATTGTATGGATCATCTACTTCAAAACATTTGGAATAAAAACATATTGTGAATGGCTGAGACATTGTGTTTGTTTGTTTATGTTAAATAAAGAAGTTCGACACCATTACAATGAAGAGCATTGTGCTGGGGCTAAAAGCACAGGGAAAGCTGAAAAGATCACTAGTCATCTTTAGGGCATACTCTTTAGCCACAACCTCATACGAGTGGATATTGGTGTTCGGTAAACGTGTTTATGTGATCTTATAAACTTCCTTCTTCTTCTTTTGTGTATAAAAGCATTTGTGAGTTTGTGTGTGTGTTTGTTTGTATGTATGTGTGTGTGTGCATGCCTAGACGTCGGTGTATGTGTGTGTGAGTGTGTGTCCGTGTGCACGTGTGCATGTGCATGCTTTTACAAGCAGACTCTTGACTCTCCCTAAACAACATTAGTAATAAAGTGCATGATGTCTAATGGCTGTAAAAAAAAGAAAAATACACAAAGCCTTGGGCAATTGGCAAATCAGTCAGGTTTGTGGTTAGGAATTTCACGATAGATAAAATAAGATGGGACTGTTGAAACACTCTTATGGCTTGGCGCGCGAGTCTGTGTGTTCATGTGTGTGTGTGTGTGTGTGTGTGTGTGTGTGTGTGTGTGTGTGTGTGTGTGTGTGTGAGTGTGTATGTGTGTGTGTGTGTGTTAGTGAAACAAGTACGTTTAAACAGTTTAAGCCCCCCTGTGTGTCAGGTGCAGAGGCCATCTCAAGTTTGGATCCTGTCACTCAACCAGTTTGTTGTGTCTGCGTTTAGAGGATTGGGCGGAGTTATTACTACACAGCTGGTAAGTACTGAGTGTCTGGATCTATAAATTAGTCCCGGCTGCCATGGAATAGAGTCACCGACAGCCAGCCCCAAAGCAGCCTTTCTGCCAAGCAGTCGGCAAAGCATGCGTTAAATTAAAGAGTTTTGAAAATAAAAACAATAGAGTAAGACTAACTTGTTGCTCATTAAAATGAACAGCATACATACATGATATACATCAATATAAGGGTAAGTCACTGATCATTGACAGACTGGTGGTCTGAATCCTCCACATTGCCTGGCTTAAAGGGAATGCCATTGTTTCCTTAGTCAGTCCTTTTTTTCCTTGATGCGTTCAGCATTTTCACCTTGGACCTCAGATCTTGTGCTTACACGCTGCTCCTGCAAGTTTACATTTGTTCTTCTTTTCCTGTTCTGGAAGTTGATATTAGAAAAAAGGAAGAATGGACAAAGTTGAAAAAGAGAGCAAGAGCCTCTCTTCATTACTACAGCTTACCAGACAAAAGAGTAAGGGGATTCATTTTTCCACAAAGATGAACACGGGACAATTAGAAGCCCAGTCACTTAATTTGGCAGCTCAGTCCAGCCTTGCTAAGTTTTGTTTTTCTAAGCCCTCAACATAACAGAGTTTGCCTTGCTGTCAGCACCTTGAGCAAGTAAAAGCACTTCCTTCAAGAACTAACCCCACCAGATATTTGCTTTGCGAAGCTCACTGAGAAGAAAAGAGAAGGGGTTGCAGTGAATAACTTTTAAAACACTATGTACCAATGAAAAGCAGGAGACATGAAAGAGCAAAAAGAAATGAATTGAATGTTGTTTTTTTTCCAAACTTGATGAAAAAGAGCCGATGGGATCTGAAGCCGTCTTTTCTGAAAGACTTGGCCAGGTGATTCATCACAGAGTTCTGTCAAAGGAGCTTTCCACAACATGAGACGAACAATAACAGTGTGATTGCAGAAAGAGGGAAGCTCTTGATTGAAAGATATCATCCAAACGTTATACTTCCCCAAGAATAAGTCAAACGCTAGAAAGGTCAACCTGCTGATGAAACTATAAAACCTTAACCCTTTGGCGCAGTAGTCTAGAGAAATGTTGCAGTAGACCTTGCGTAACAAGAGCTTCCTGATTTAGATGAACCAAAACAATTTAACAGCTACTTAAACATGAACAGAGGAGCTGGCAGCTAGATTGATAGAAGACATAGCAAAGAAACAGTCAGGACACTGACTGTTACTTCTCAGCTGTGGAGTGGAACTTAACATGGACGGCTGCCAGATATCGTGATCGTTCATTGAGATCAGGTTCACCACCACAAAGAAAATACTTATCTTCTACATCGAAGAGTAGGAGCCACACACAGGAGCAAATATTTTGTCACATTTTAAACTATTACCAGCCAATCTGTTACAACTCTACTGCGAACTAGGAGTTCAAGTTCTTTATTATAACAATAGAAGAATAAACGACTTTGCTCCTTATCAAATAAAAGTCACATGTAAATAATTGACTGTACTCATATGAGAATATGCAGTAGAACTTTAATGCTATTGTCGCATGTTATCTGCATATGGGCAACATGTGTAGTCTGGTGTTAAACGTGTTACAATTAGGACCCGTGGTGCATGTAACAACCCATAATCCCTTCCCATCAACTAAACCCAAATGTATTTGTCAATTCTAACAAAGTTTCCATGCACACACATTGCATCCAATTGTCTGTGACGCCAATCAGTTCAGAATCTACGTAAGCCCTGTGTGCTCCATCGATATTCAAGAAAACAAACACAGATGTTTTGAAGCGTTGTCATGAACCGATTTACCTGTGTTCCCGACCTCTTGTTCTGTATCTGCTGCTGGCCTATTAAGATAACGTGGAACCACCTTTCGTTTGCTCAACCTGCATGTGTCACCGCTGGGTTAAGCATGGAACGCACGGCTGCCCTACTCCGTCCCACAGCGAGCCTCACCCCTGATTTACCCCTCCATGTTGATCTCCACGTGAGAACAAAGTAAATATCACCTTACATACTATTTACACAATGGGCCGAAGACTAGCATTACCTCTCCATCAATATCAGCACTTACAGTCCATAAAACAGTCAGACAGACCTCCAACCTGTAATTTTCATATTCCTTAATTCATGGTGAGAAGAAATAATATTACAGGGTATTCAACTAAGTACTGATGATAGTTACACATAATTGTAAGTGTGATAACTAGTATTTCCACCGTTAGGTAAGCTTCAATGAGGCAAGGCGTTTGAAAGAATATTACTATAGTAACGTTTACTCAGTCATTTTGGAGAACAATCCTTTTATATAATGCAAATAAAAAACTCAATATGCCTAATACAGAAAGTCAGATAAACAGTTAAAATTACAAATGTATCAACATTTCATGAATGAGTCGTTTTTCTTTCCTAAAATCTACAAGGGGATGCAAATGTTGCGAGGATCTAGACTGACATAAACCACAGTTAGTCCATATAGATAAAAATATTCAGGATCTCCGTTTGTTTTGAGTCTGAACAGAGGATTTCCCTGTTACTTAACATAACTTCAACAATTATTTTTCTACCGTTGAAGCCACCTAATGTCCACAGCAGGATTAACAGCTTAAATACAGTTGATAGTCCACAGTGACATCCACAGTGACCATTACGAAAGGCTGACTCTAATGAAAAGACGCTGAAGGCAAAAGCACACATGAAAGACTGATCGATGTCTTATGTGGACATGCCAGTTGATCAAAACGCAGTTAAATCAAACTGCATATTCCATGTGTAACATGTTCCACTCAAAAGACTGTCAAAATGCTTAAAGGTGGGGAAGGTAAGATATCAACTTAAACCTTAGCTGAAGGTGGAGATTGAAACGGACCAGGCTCTGCTAGGAGTGAATTGTTAGTTCGCTTATAAACTGAAACTTTGATAGAGAATAAAACAGTTATGCAAAAGCATGACAGTCCATCAATTCATAGTATACAATTTGGTGTGTGAATGAGATGCAATAAAAAATATAATGCACTGTATACAGTCCACTAAAAGAAAACAAACATTAAGAAACTATTTTACTTCTCCTGACCTTTTACTATTATAAAGACCATGTCCAGTTGTATCTCCAAACAAAACAAATATTGCTGGTGGTCTCAATACATCAGAGAGAACAATACGTCTACAAAATTTCACCCAGCAATATCCCTTGCTCTTTTTCTAAAAGATAACATCAATTATTGAGATGTGTTTTAGTGGAACTAATCGCCTGCATTTCCCCAGACAGATGTGCACATGGAAGATAGTAAAATAAATGTTGCAATGAAAAACTGTCAAACAACTATTCAGGCAATGTAATTGCTCCTTCCTGCACTCTGGTCTTGTCGCTCCAACAGGGAGAGTGTGGAGTCAATGAAAGGCCCCAATCCTCTCTCTCCCAACCTCAATCCCCCATGCACCTCTCCCTGCTCCTCATCAGCACATCGTGGTGATCGTTTTCCTTACAGCATCGCACGTGATTGAAAAGCATCTGCTGCACTACAAAGGCCGCCATCACCACCAAATTGCAATATTCAAAAGGACCTGAAAAGATGCTGAGTGTTGACAATGGAGCCTGAGCAGCAACAGCCTAATCATCCCTTGTGTGTGTGTGTGTGTGTGTGTGTGTGTGTGTGTGTGTTCGTGCACGTGCGTGCGTGCGCCTGCACTGCATATTTATGTGTGTGGCTAATGTGTATGATGTAATAGCGTTCAGCAGACCCTTACGTCATTGAAACCTCCACCTCAAAGTGACACGGTGGCCCAAAAACAAGGCTCCACTGACACAGCGCTGCTCCACGGTGATGAGGCAGTAGACCAGGGAACCAGCCAGGGTTTGTGTCTGTGCCGCGGCAGATAGCAGGCGGACGAGCGGCGTCGCAGTTGTGACCTTGTGGCCCGGCAGGGTTGGAGGTGGGCGGCTGAAGTGGTGCCGTAACCCTGGTGAGGAGGACATCTGTCAGCACCGACGCCCAGCCAGACAGAATACTCTGACTAAAGCAGCTGCTCCAGATTGAGAAACGTTCACCTGTGCCCTGTCTCCTTGTTCCCTCATCTCCTTCTCTGCAGCCTTCTGTGGGATGGACGCTTTCCAGCATCATCAAAGAGCAATGGTATGTGTGCCTGTGTGTGTGTGCGCCTGCCTGTGTGCGCGCGTGTGTGTGTGAGTGAGAGATAGAGAGAGATTGAGATTGAGAGATAAAGCGCAAGAGAGAGAGAAGCAGCTCTCCTGTGACACGTTTGACAGCATAAGCTGTTAGTTAACTGTCTGTTCAGACCTTGGATCAAATGTCAGCCTGGCACAAGAACAAGAGCCTTCAACTCCTCAGTGCTAATGGAGGAGGCAAAGACGAGGGAGGACCAAAGTAGGAGAAGAAGAAGGTGGAATTAGAATTAGAGATCAGCTCCGTCGTCACGTCACAGTCAAATCAAGGAACGTGAAGTGATTGACATGTTCTCAGGTGTGAACTGCCAGGTAGGCTGGATATAACAATAAAAGACTAAAACTGTGCGAGCCCTTTATAAATAGTGACATCTTACTACAAACTGTCCTAGAATATCAGGGGAGTTTACTAAGCGCAGAACCTTGAAAGAGATTTGTTTCATTATGGCACTTTATTGACCAAAGCAAAAAATATTTTAGACAACAGCTTGGCAGAGCCATTTCAGGTTCACTAAGGCAACGTTCTCTGTGTTACACCAATCAACCACTCACATACGCTAATTTAATTTAACATGGTCTTTTTAAACCCCAGTTTCGCTCACAACACTGGCTTTTACTGTTGCTTTATGTGGCTGCACACTGCTTAGCATCCACCTTTACCCCAGCCTCAACCTACCTCAGGTCTAATGCTCACTGTGTGCCAGGGGGAATCGTCAGATTCTCTGCTCCCTACTCATGGTTATTCAATTCGTTTTAAATATGACCTTGAGTGGGAAAGTGATTCAAAGTAGCTGACTCTTAACCACAACTTTCAATGTATTGCCATGTTGTCTTCAATAAATGTAAACATATTCATAGAATGTCCTGTCTGAATTGTTGTGAACAACTCAAAAAATATGACTGGACATACCTTTTTAACTGTCCTGTTTCAAGGACATAAAGTGCTTGGTCATGTTCATATTTATCCAATGCATAATCCCCAATAGAATTTTCTTTCTAGGAATGCAATTGTCAATCTGTTGTAATTATCACCGGGCTCAAACAAGGCATGATCGGATGAGCTCATGAAAAATAATCTTCAATTGCATATCACATAAGCTATGTCACAAATTAAGAACAATACAATTGTATTTTCACTGCCATCACCATCATTCAATTAGCAACTGCAAACCCATAAAAAAGTAAACAGTCGGACGTATTTGATTATAAAATTGCATAGCTTTAAGTCGATTTACCAGGCTTTAGAATTGCCCCAGAGGTTGGAGCAATGAACATAGATACTGGGACTTGCTCTTCAATGCAGACTGTCATAAGAAACCTTGTAAAACAAGCTGATTTATATAGTTGGCCACAAGAAAGTGGCAGACCATGTGCAGCACTGGTCTGCAAACCTGCTTGATACCTGTGCATTAGACAGATCTGTTCCGTTGCAAAAACACTTTGTAGTCAAAACAGAACTTTTTTCTATGTGTCAAGGTCAACGTCAAATAGGGAAAAACACACGATTTCAATAACTTGATTGTTAGCAAATATGAATGTCTAAGTGAACTATTGTGTCTCCCCTGTGCTGTTATTTACAAGGTGTGCAGTGCAATGAACAAACAACAAGACAGTATCATATAACACTATCACAATGATGATTTCATCCACCGAATAAGAAATAATGACTATTTGTTCCACCATCATAGACCAAGGTCCGCAACACAACTTGTTTGTTCATCTGGCAAACGAAGTTGACCATGGCAGGGAGATTGGATAGCGAGTCTGTTTCACCTCTGTAATGTCACAGAGAGGGTCATTGTTGTGCTCGGAATACATGAATAAAGAGGACGGTTTGCCGGTCTGCAGTGACATTATTTCAATTCGTCAGCACAGACACCATGCAAGCCCTGTCTTGTGTTGGATCTCAAACATACGAGGGGCAAAAAATAAAATGTGCCGCCACATTGATACCCCAGACAACCGTTAACCGCACAGGTATAATTAATTTCTCTCTTCAAGCAGTCACCTTCATGAGAGGCAGATGCAGGGTAGATGACCTGCGATTTAGAAACCACATGTGAGAGGCAGCATGGAACCACGGTATCGTGTTCACCACCAGAAATATGGCACCCCTCCACCCTGCAAGAAGCAATTAACTACAGTTAGAAATTACATATGGTTTCGGTTGTATCCTGATCTTCACAGAAACCCTCACTATCAACTTGGACTGATAATGACAACAATCCACACTTTCCATTTATTTGATGAAGAGCTTTTCACCTTTCAGCAGTAATTATTCCTTGAAGGTGCAGCATGCAAGTCTGAATTAGACAAAAATGAGCAAGAATTGGAATCAACAACAGTCCATAAAGCCAACCTCCTGAGTCTCTGATACCTCCTATCCGTCTTGCATGCCCCTCCCTTAATGGTGTTTGCGCATACCTGCCAGCAAAGACATGCTTGTTAGCTAGATAATGCTAGGTCAAAATGCTCCAACACAGCCATGTTTTTAGCAGAAGTGCACACATTCGGTTATTGACATGCAGGTAGCCGCGCCTCATTGCAACAACTGTCCTGATTGGTTGATGACTGCCGGGCTTTTAAAGACTTTTGAGAGGCTGAGGACAGGGCCTAAGGCGATCATATAGAGGGCATCTTCTTTCAGAGCATTCGTTTTACTGAGATCTGCAAGGAGGGGGGCAGTAAACATAAGAATATAATCAAAACAAAAAATGTGGCCAGAGACTGAAACTCACAGACTGTACTTGCGTACCTGCTTGTGTGTTTGTGTGTTTTCGGTGTTTTACGTGTGTCTGTGTTTGTATATGCTTGCATGCACATTGGGATTCTGTTTTATGGGGGTGTTTATCGGTGAGTATGTGTGTGTGCATGTGTTTGTGAGCCCTCGTAAAAATCTTTACCTTTTTTTGTTTTTGTTTTTTAGGCCTGATCCACCCTGTTGACTGAAATGGCCCTGGTTCAAAACAAACCATGTCTGCTAGCAACAGCTTAGCTGGTCCACTGAGGCGTCTGTCTGCACATCTTTTGGGATGTTCTTTAAAGGCGGTGTCTAAGGCCATCTCTCTGAGAAAGCAAAGGAAAAACTGTTTATTGTGATGACCCCGCTTGACACCATGGTGCTGCCTTTGCGTTAGAAAAACATGCTACTCCAGGGCTAGACTTTCGGGCATGACAGAGAGGAAGCTGTCTAACAAAGTTCATCTTCCACCATTGCATTTGCCAATATGTCATCTCTACTGTATTCACCTGTCAATCAATTCAAGCAACATTCATCTTGCCTTGGTGCAGCGATGCTGAAGCAATATTTATTATTTTCCATTACGTAGAGTTATATCAGGACATTAGTTTCCACTAAGTAGACTTATATCAGGAACGCTCTAATGGCAGATGATCTTTGTGGATTTTTTAAGGAAGATGTTTTCACAAGAACGTAGGAACAAAGTGACATGTTCGCATGGACAGCATAGAAAAAAATTGTTTTACAGGGTAAGTCATTTTGAGTCTTTGTATGTTTTGGTTTTGCGTTATGATCTGTAGAAATATTTTGGATCACAATCTTACACAGTTGCTGCACATTTCATATGAACCATGAGTTGTCGAATAAGCATATTTCAACCTTTTTTTGTGTTTTTCATACTTAATCAATCCTGCCAGTCTTTAAGGAAGGTGGTTTTGAAGATTCACTGGAATTTTATTCCTGACTTTTAATAAGCAGTTAACCTTCTTCTTTCTGCAAACTATAATTAGAAAGTCTGGCTGAGCTGGATAGATGGAAAGCCTGTGTCTTTGAGGTAAAACCTTGTCCTATTGAGGTCAGCAGACTCAGACTGGGATGTCCTTGCTAAATGAAGGGGAACAGGCTGTCACCCTCCAGAGCAGGTCCTTGCCTGGCCCCACTGATGCTGATGCTTAATAGGAAGAAAGCAGACGAGTACAAGCACTCTAAGTGAAACACAAGCGGGCTCACCCATTTACACACATTTATTCAAATAACCCACCTACACCACCAAATATTAATCAATTTGACGCCTGGCTTTTGCGGCCTGGCCTCACCATATTGTATTATAAACCATGGGCGTCTATTCAAACACATCGCAGCGATATTGGTGTTTGTTGGGGTTGTAGTTTCTTTCAGCGTCTCAGTGGTATTTGCACCTTTGGTGTTTCCTAGCCTAGCGCAATGGAACCCCCATGGATCAACGCTTTTCTATAGAGTCTGTGGAACAGCCTCTTGTTCCTTTAGCATTCCAGGTAGCTCCGCGCCCGCTCCTTCCTGTCGCTCCCCCTGTGTGCTGCTGATTGACAAGCGTCCGCTCCTCTTAGCCGCATAATCAATCTGCTAATTGGTGTCGGAGGGTCGCTGCTGTTGAAGCGTTTCTGCTCTGTCTTTGCCTAATTCATCTTTGTCACCGCATTCAAGCTACAGGAATTGGAAATGGTCGTTTTTCTTTCATCCTTGCTCTCTTTCTGCCCCCCCCCCCCCCATCCTTCTCCTCTCTCTCTCTCTTCCCCTCTTACAGCAATGCATCAGACAAAAGGGTGAGGGTAAATGTTAGCCATGTGCTGTTTCCATTGGTAACCAGCAGCTCTGTAGCCAGAGAAAAGAAGAACAGGTCAATCGGGCCTTTGTTGGAGAACAGGATGGCTGAAGACAGGGATGCATTATAACAAATCCGGTGCTGCAGTGCAGCATTTTGCAATGTGCAGACATTGTAATAAACAAGGACCAAAAACAGCATTCTGGTTAAGAGGAGAAGAGCAAATACCAGTCAACTGGAGTTTGTTGTTTCATAGACTTTCTGTAGCTTAGAGAGTTACATCAAGTTCTGCTTTTCAAGATAAAATCAAACAATCAAAACTAATTTCCATCATTAAGTCATGATTCTTCACTTTCACATCGCAACAAAAGTTATGGACATTAACCAATCCAACAGCGCTAGTCCCTCTAACCTTGGTGCTTTCCAAATCTGTGGATTGGGCCCCCAGTGCCCCCTATTGGCCCCCCAATCATTGGTCAATTCTTGTGGGGACTCGTCCTCCAAAAATAATCACTGATTTAGATGTACACGATTCGGAAATTATGGCTGACAGTGACGATGAGCATGCATTGCCTTTTTTCACGTTCGGCCATTAACAATGGCACCTTTCTCCAAAATGACCTTTTGTCTGCAAACGTTATTATGCATTTGCACGCTTTCTTGCCCTCATCCTTTCTCAATGCCTTTGTGCTTTTCTCCCTCTGTCCCCTGTCCTCTGTCTCAGAGGGGGATAAAGTGTTTTGATAAGGGGCATTTTAGCAAACAGCCAGAGAGACGGATATAGTCAGACCCCCACCTTCATACTCAGTCCATATTCAGCGAGAACACTGGCTGCAATTTTCACACGATTGATCACGTCCCTGAGTAGAATTATGAATTTTTATCCCTTCTAAATATGTCTTTGATGCAGTAATTTCTCTGTGCTGTATGTGCTTCAATATCCCGAAAAGTCACGGCACAGAAAGCTCCTCCTGTCCGGCAATTCAACACAAAGAGTGTGTCAGATTAGACAGAATAAGATCAGACTATGACATTATGCTCTCTGTATCGTTTTCCTGCTCAGTTCACACAGAATGCTTTTGTTGATTTAACTGTTATTGAGTTTGTTTTTTTCGCATTGCAAACTAAGGCTCTTAACATAGTTAAGGGATTACACAAAGGCTTAGGAAACTTATAGTCATTGTATTTCTAACACAAAAACAGAACCAATGCATGCCCACAGAGGGTGTGGAGATACAAATCAGTTGAATAATGAGAAACAGGTCTCCGATAGACAATGACTTCTGTAACAAACCTGCGTGATTGTGGGAGTAAGTTAAGGCATGAATATAAAACAAAATGTAATTGAAGTTGATGTTTCTGGGGTCATGCTCATTAATAGTGTATTTAATGCAACAATAGGGGTGATAGACCTTTATGTGCATTGCATCTTTCCTTGTAGCTGTACCTTCCTTATACCTTCCTTTGTAGCCTTACCTTTTGACTTCTATTAAAATATATTTTTAA
>JAVQJS010036048.1:0-11426 GCA_036024795.1 Galaxias rostratus
GAGGAATGAGATTGGAAGGATGTGGATAAGCATTAGGAAATTAGTATAGTTAATTATTGCATTATGAACAGTTATGTTATATCCTTTTTAGAGTAGCCTAGTAAATAATAGTATTATGATTGAATTGCAACACGTGGCTTCACTACTTTCGCTGGTACTATCCAGTTAACGTTAGCTAACCAACATTTGATTTCAATTAATTCAGCTGCACTCCTGCTTGACAATTACATTCCACCTGCTACTTCCTCTAGTGTTTGGGCTCAAAATATAAAATGCATTGACTTGAAAGCTTGCAGAAGAGTTGAAGAACTTGCCTGGTGCCATGAAAGACACAATCACAAATAAAAGCAGCCCTCAGAAATGTCTCCAAATGTGTGGATCACCCACAGAGTTGCAGTTTGACTTCCAATGAGAGTAGAGTGAGCAGAAAGAAGCTTTTTCTAAACACCTACAAAATGTCCGCCATGACGGAGTAACCGCTCACTGGTCTTGCTGTGAACAACTATGCAATTTCTTCGCGGATGGAGTGATTGATGACTTTGTATTAAAGACGAATGGGAAGGGCAGGTTGTAGAGATCAGTGAGCTGCTTTCCTCAGAACGTTGTGCGTTTAAATGTCTTTCTATGTTATTTATTCCTAAAATAAGTAGTGCATTTAGTTCAGCGTATTTGAGTGTTTTGAAAAGCGTTTTATAAATATAACGTATTATTATTATCTTTATTGATTGTATATCCAAACATGAAAGTTGAGCGTATTACACCATGTTAACACCTTGAAACCAGGCACTTGAAGTGGGGTTGTCGTATGGGATCTCCCCTAGGGCACCAAACGAGCCAGAGCCAGAACCACCAATGGTGTGGCCCCTTGAAAAGTGATTCCATGGAGCTTTCTTGTCTGCGCCAGATCTAAAAGACCAGTGTTTCTCCAATTTGATCTTTTAAAAACATTGTAACTTTCATTCCAACAAGTTATGGCATCGTTAGTTGTGCAGTAGTCTTAGTGTTTTTTTTTCATTATGAGAGAGTTTCTGACTGTCCTTGCTTTAATACATGACTTAAGAGAGAAATTCAAAAATATAGTCTAATCCGATGGCCTCTGTGTCACATTAGACACACTTTTGTTGTCATAAGACATAATGGTCGCTTAAATGACCATGTCATACACAAACAAGTTAAAAATATATCATTTATAAATGTATGACTTTATAACAAACTGACAAGCTTAGGTAAACAAACATAAAAGTCGACAGTCAAATACAAACGCCAGTAAGTAGTGCACACATTGTGTGTTGCCCCACTGCCTACACTTCGACTAGACTGGCTGGCATGTCAGAGTTTTAACTTACCGGAATATGGAACCTGAGTAGTGCCATTCGGATGCAGTGGGCCATGCAAACAGGTGGAAGAAACCAAACCTTTGGTGGTGGCGTCCCCTTGTTCTGGACGTGACTGACTAACTGCTGTGCAGTATGCATTTCGTTCACCTGTCGCTTGACCCAGTCGTGCAGACGGTCTTTTTCTAGACCGCCATTGAAGCAGACCAGGAGTTCAATGTTCCCGTTTAAGCAGGCCTTCGCGAATGCTGCCAAATACACAAGCATTTGGTTCCGTTGGCCTCCGCTAACCCAGTCAGTGTAAAGACCACCATAAAGTCGGTGAAGACTATTTTCGGCATCTATCAAGAGCTTTAGTGGAGTTTGAGGTGGTCCCTGCCTGCCACCTCCAACCTAGCTTCCCCGAGCAAGCTTCTGAAGTTCCACCGGCACAACTGCTTTGGGACAATTCTTTTCTATGTATTCATGGAAACCTTGTAAGCCCATAACGAGCTTACTTATTAAAAGGGACCAGCGAAAAAAAATTAAAAAGCGTTGAATGATGGTAGCTAACTTAGCTAACAGTTAGCATTTGAGTAAAATAGATGGTTGCAGCTAGGGCGCCTCTTCTCCACCAGTTGTATGGCTATTGCAGTTGACAATTTAACTACGTCGAAACGAAAAGTTACTGTTTTGTGAGTTATTATTTTGTTCAAGGCAGCTAGCCGCCAAACGACCCCTCACTGTGTCATGTTGTGTTTGGGAAGAAGTGAAGAGGACGCACAGACGCAAGGTGAACGTAGTGGTCAAGGGAGGAGTTTGTCTTACGACTTTTCATTCATTGTGTTGATTGTAGCTTTTGAATAAAACTATTTCCACGACCTATTCTGCGTTTCTTTCCCTTTCTTTTTGGACAAATGTAAGAATGCATTATGGAAAATGGGTATGCCTACTGTCTCGATCTATACATATTACATATTGTCATGCTATTTTTACCCACGCACATTGTCAATAACTTTTATACTTTTTATCAAATAGAAATTGAATTGAGCATTGTGTAACGCCCCTCGAGTAAAATAAGTCACTGTTGAATAAATGTGTCCTTTTATCAGATATTCCTTCTATATTGGGAGTTCTGCAGCCTCCCCTTTGTCAGATATTTTGTTCTTTGCATGTGTGTTGTTCATTCTATTCAAATGTTATAAACATGCTATTAATTGATTATATTGAAATGTTCATGGCGAGATAAGAGTGTTCGAGTCTTCTATGCATTCATTCATTCGAAAAAGAATAGAAAAAAACGCCAGAACTACTGTGTACCAACAGATGGCATCAAAGCACCATCATATGGGCCCTACAAATATGTTCTTAATTTTTTCATGAAATTTTTGGGATCGAACTGTTTCCAAGCCTCCGCTGTCTGAGTGGGCTACAGGTGGCTTTGTGTGATTGTGAACCATGTGAGTCAAATGCAGGATTTTAATATACACAACTTCTGCTTTGTTTACAAAAGACAATCACAAGAACGCTTCCCAACTATGTACATAGTTAAGATTTTATTTCGTTTTATTTATATCTGGAAGACGTTTATTGAATAATTGGAAGTAAAAAAAAATTGTTACAGTGTGGGAAAGGGGATTTTTACAGTTTTCCGTGATGTGGATTTTGTTTTTAAGTGCCCTTTAAAACTCACGAATATCTTGGGAATGCACAGCGTTAAATTAGCCAAGTGGTAGAATTGCACAAATAATAAAATACAAAAATATTCATTTAAACAAATATGAATTTGAAGAAGAAAAAAACTATAATAAAATACATTAAACTTTCCCAAAAAAAAAACATACCCTACACATAACATCTTGTAAATTGGTTCACGATTGAACTTTTTTTACTGTAATTGTCCATTATTTACCTCTCCGTTTTTGTTCAAGCTCACACAAGCGCTCCATAAACTGTGGAATAGTGCTACGGTGCACATACAATCTGATGTACGATACAAGTCACAGCACCACTCACGCATATTATAATACTTTGAAAAAGATTAATGTGTGTAATCTTTCGCCAACTTAATCATAAGATAAAAAAGATAACAAATAACGGACAAAAAAAGTCACATTGATCCTTTTAAAGCAATGCAGCTGTAAAGACTACAGCAGAAATGTTTTAGAAGGATTTAATCACTAAATGTGAATGATATTGCCATGTATATGGAAGTTAGAACAGTGAGAAATAATTGTATCAAAGGTCCAGTGACCTTCGAAAGTGCTGTGCATGCTGGGCAAGCTGCTTTGCAAAGTCATGTGCCTCCTGCAGAGCCTGCTTGTCAGGGAAATGTAATGCAGCTTTCTTGGTGGCCACAGCCAGCTGCTTCAAGAGTGCACACAGGTGGTTGCTCGTACACAGTAGCCCATGACCACCTTCTCCGCTGTGGGCCTCTTTGCAGAGCGTGTCTACAAGTCTCTGGCCCACCATAATTACCAGCTTACTGTGCGAAATGAACTTCTCTGGTGGCAGGCCATTCGTTAGACTGTCTACAAATCCACTGATGGCCTTCTGAAGAGCCCCGAAGTACAGGCGACAGTGCTCTGACAATAATGTCCTCTTAACCTTTTCAGTGCTGGCCCGAGGCTCCAGAGAATGTTGCTCTTGATCGTCCTGCTTTTAAAAAAGAAAAAGGAAGGTGGGTTTTGGAGGGTGATCAAGTGGAAGATGGTTAAGCATGCGGTTTTTAGCAGGTCAGCTCAAAAACCGTTTTTCATGAAATGCTTTTATTTTATTGCTGTAATTATAACCATCTATCTTTTGTAATTACAACCTTCTTTGTCTTGCAGCTTTGTTGAATATTTTGTTTTAGAGGAACTATATAAAAAACATATTTTTTGTTTATCCCCACAGGGATGTCAAGCCTTGACTTACCTGTGGTTTCTTAAACAACGGCATAGCTAAAGTTGGCTTTCCCTGCACTGCTTTCTGTTGTTCTTCAAACACCTTTTTAGTCTGGTGAAAAAATTATACAGAAACTAAATAGTTTAATGTTTGCTTCCGATTTAGGTTGCAAATATGTTAATGTTTTGTTATGACATATGTTTGATATATTTCATAGACTACTGTGTGGAAATCTGACAAACCTGCAGCTGGACTTTGTCATCCTCTTTTGGGTCAATCTCTTGCTCATTGAAAGCCAATTTCTTCTTAAGTTCTACTACCAGACTAATGTTCGGCATTTCTGCTTCTTTCTGGCTTGGTCTAAACAGTAGCTTTCCATTGGCATTGAGTATGGAAACCAACCGCATCACATCCTCCGGTAAAGTGCGAGCCACCATAACAAAGCGCTCCAATTGGTCTGGTACCTGGGCATGCCCTGGGTTCTGGGACAGCGTGTCCAGGGACCATCCCGATTCACTAAGATCATTCACAGTCTGCTGAAGTATCACACCAGAGTCCTCCACAATAGACAGCTGCTTGTGGATCCTGGTCTGCAAGTTGCCATCGTTTAGACGGCAGGTATTGCCTTTGACATCGAGGGTAAAGTTCAGGAAACAGGTCACGGAGGACGCGATGGCCTCCGCCGCTCTCTTGATCTCCTCCAGGTGCTTCCCTAAGTGCTCTTTGACCCTCCAACTGCTGCTGACAAACTCCATGAGCTGGGATACGGCCCTGCCCACAGCCCCCTGAAGCTCCAGCAAGCTGCGACTAGCCTCCTCTTGGCTTAGCGTCACCTCCCTCAGTGGCTCTGGCGAGGACGAGCTCAGAGTCAGGGAATCGCAGGAGCTAGTGGAGGAGCTGGACGCTGTGCTTATCCTCTGACTGTCAGCTTCCGACAAGGGTCGGCTACTTCCTGTCTCCCCTTCCTTGTGTGGCGGTGACTCCCTGCTCCCTGTCCTACCGCGTAAAGATGGCGGCGTCAAGACCATTTTGGCATGCAGCGGCCGACCTCTGCCGTGGTCCCCCCTGCATTCCAGAGGCACGTGACCTCTGTGGGAGTCATCTGACTCTCTCTGCGCTGGTGTGCTAAAGATCGGGACCCTAGGCTTGACCTTGGGTGGGACGTGAATATCCCGAGGCAGGCGGGGAGAGGAGCTTTGTTTTGGTATGTCGTAGAGCGGGGGATGTGAATTGCGATTGGACGTAGACCTGTCCCGTAATGGAAGTGTGTCATAGATCTGCTTCTCGGGGGCCGAAGCGTCTGTGGGCGTGGCCTCACGTGATCCTGGCTCCAGACCCGGCGTCTCCGCGGAGACGGGTACGGCATAGAACCACTCGGACTTACGAGGGTTGGGTAGGGTGTTGAAACCATTTGGCGATCTTTGTTGGGCATCGGCAGACGAGGGCACAGGAATGTCATAGCTGGAGTCTTGAGACACTGGTGGTGGGACTGTATACCCCTGTAAGGCCACATCATTTTTAAATATCAAACTACGTGCAATTCGGGTATCTGTCGTGATGTTAAAATTGAACAGACAAATTTAACTTACAGAGCGGTCTCTGGGACCGCTGTGACTCCTGCCCAATACAACAAATCTCGTCTCCAGCTCGGATTTTGTGTCAAGGGAGGCTTTTCGAGAGCAGAGTCGCGGGGTTGTGGATGCCTGTTAGACAAATGTAGAAAACATAAACAATAACTTCTTGCCTATAATATGATCAAATACATTTAGAAATGTGCACACCTGTGGCATTAGGAAGCGCTCATGTGGAATTTCGATAGACAGAATGTATGCTGTATAGAGTTTTCACAGAGACTCACGCTATAAAGTGAAGTTCGTCTTGATTGGCTGGGAATATCGTACACCTCGTCCTTTGGACTGGACTGGAGACCAGGGACAGAGGCCTGTGAACGAGGGAGGTTGGCATGTTTGAGTTGATTGGCTACACTTGCTTTGATCATAGGCACACTGACCCCTCTGACCTCATATATTAACGCCTTTATGAGGAAAATGTCTTCTCTCAAACTCCCTGAGAGTGCTAGAGATCCCCTATACGCATGCACTTTTGCCAATTAACCTAGTTCTGTAATTGAAACCATGTTCCTTCCAGACTCTAAGATTGCTACTGTAGAGGAGAGTATGTTTCCCCTGGAGCAGAAGAGGAAATTGGGAACATATGAGTAGGCCTTCTGGGCCCTCTTTAGAACAGGCACCTATACAGACACCTCTTTCTTTCTGGGGTCCTCAGTGGCATTGACTCCTGTTTGCAGTTAGTAGTGTCTGAAGTCAGCCTCTGCTCTTCTTTTATGGGCTCATAAAGAGCCGGAGCTGCATGCCTGTCCCCATGGAGAGGGGGGGGGGGGGGACGGCGGGGACGAGGGTTGGAGGGGGCGACTTTCATTTCATTTTTGGTTTGACTCTCTAATCGTGATACTTAACACTTGTCAAGGATGGCCACCGACCTGAGTCAAGGAACACGAGTCTGTCTAATGCTGCTGACTTTTTACTGGGTGTCATCCCAAACACCACAATCACATTGTACACACACCTAATTATAATTATCCTGCCTGTTAGCAAATGCATCATGTATGTTATTACCTTGGTGCCCGCAAGTGTGTTGTTCTCTGTTGGAGAAAGGATTGGACTCTTTAATGTTGGCAAAGGTGTTGAAGGCACCTTATAGATTTGTTCCATACATTCGTAGTTGTGACTGGTAGATGGCCAGGGCACGCTGGGGATTTGATAGATGTTGGCAAAACTGTCATTCGCACGACAGTTCGACGACCTGCGATCCTGGGGCACGAGTTGCAGCCTATTCGCCGGAGCCAGTCCCTGTCGTCCATACAAAGAGCACCTCCACCATCCGCTGCTGCCCGCCACGTTTTTATCCATCACCGTGACGACGTCGCCTTTTCGAAAGGCCAACTCGTCGCTGCACTCCGCCGTGTTGTCGTAGAGGGCCTTTGCGAGGTTTGCCTGGAAAGAAAAGCATGAATAAGGTAAGAAACAGGGAACACACAGGCCAGTTGTTAAAGAAAGTAAGGGTAAGATAAGATACCAATTTCCTTAAGGTTTTAGGACAGCAACATTGGAAATTATGCTCTGAATTAACGCAACGACTTGTGCTGCATTGCAACATCAATAACTGGCGTGTAAAATGTGTCAATTTGTGCAAAGGGATGAAATAAAGGGATGACATAAAATGCCAAGCAACGTGTACATTATTATACATTTCACGGCAATATTCCCTGAAAGAAAGTCCGACCACAATATAACAAATGCACAGGAGGGTTGTTGGAAAGAGAATGTTGTTGGAGAATTCACTGTGTGTGTTTCTTCTGGCAATGAGTGCTGTCAGAGCATTTCATATCGCCACGGGTCAGTTCTTGCTAATGCTTCTTTTAGACCGAGTAAAAGGAAAGGAGTCACTTAAAAGCTTCTTCTCAAAGCGGATGTATGCTGTTTCTGTTTTTGGGGGAACCCCTACCGTTGGCTCAGTGAGATGCTTTTACCTAGCCGTGGGAAAGACGACATGCAGAAGGCTCTCGGTCCCTGCATGTCGCAAGCACGATCAACCACTATACTGCAAGTATGATATTCTCTTCCTTATTTGGTGACGCACCATACACACCACGCTTTATGCGCCATTAAGAAATGTATCCGTTTTGGGGCGGATATTGTAACCAGTGGCAGACAAAATGCGCCAAACCGTAGAAAGGTATGGGTAATCCGTTGAAAGTAAAAAGTTGTATTTAACCGCTTCACTAAAAAACAGATTGTCTTGTCAACCGCATTTGATTTTCTGAACCTTAATTGCGCAATTTACACAAATGTGACAGCAATATAGTATGAATGCACACTCTCTCACACACACACACACACACACACACACACACACACACACACACACACACACACACACACACACAAATAAACACTGCTGTGAATGTGTACCCACTGCACGTGTCTAAATGCAGCCTGACAAATGTTGGGACATTCTTAAGTACCAGCAGTCGCCATCACAAAAGCAGAGCTCGGATGGGAATATACTAAATCTTTCACACTCAACAATAACATACTGTGAACTGTACACACAAATCACCACCCATACAATGTAAAAAGTAAATAAATAGTATTACTGGATTGTAATTGGATGCCATTTAAAAAATATTCTCTTTTCTACAATGGCTTCACAAACAAACACTCACATACTTTCTAAGACCGTCAGCTGATAAGCCAGGGTGGCTGGCACAGCCTTACATGGAGTCGCCCACTTTCTGTGGGTGAATCTTTAATAACAATGAGTCCATTCACCATCAGAGCCTGACACGCTTTGCACCTGTTGAAGCACAGGCCTCGCACATTGACCACAGCCACACACCACATGCCATGCACCCTTAACTCCACCATGCCATACCAAACTGTCCCTTTAAGCCCCTGGGCCAAGCGACAGCCATGCGCGATGCGTACATAATTAGGGTCAGATGTCAACAAGTCACAGATATATTATCTATGACTTTGACACCCCAGGGTTTTCTTGATTCACTTTTCTTGTGACAAAGAACGCCTACACCTCTCTAACAGAAATGCGTATTTCTTTACGATATCATCAGTGCATATTACTGCCATCTGCCACTCAAGAATCCTTCTCATAAAGCCAATGTACTTTTTTTAAAACCAAAATGTATTACATTTCTAAAGTTAGGTCACTACTTTTACAGGTATAGCATGATACCTTCCGGTCATGACGTTGTGTGTTTGTGTGTGTGTGTGTGTGTGTGTGTGTGTGTGTGTGTGTGTGTGTGTGTGTGTGTGTGTGTAGGGATGAGCAGCTTCCTTGTGTTTGCCAGAAGAACAGACGTCAGGATGGTATCCCTGGACATCCCCTACTTTGCTGACGTGGTGCTGGCCGTCAACAGCTCCATGAAGAACACCATCGCAATCGGAGTGGACCCCAAAGAGGGTGGGTAGACCCCCCTAACATCAACACAGACCCGTGTGGTTACACCCTGTGTGCCGGTATTGTTGATGAATAGCTCAAAGTGAACAGTGTGTCTCTGTCACCCCCTGCAGGTAAAGTGTACTGGTCTGACAGCACCCTGAAGAAGGTCAGCAGAGCCAACATCAATGGGACGGCCCACGAAGAGATCATTAACACGGGTAGGGTTAGAGTCTCTAAGTACACTCATCCCACACCCTCCAGTGTCCTCTCTCTCTCTCTCTCTCTCTCTCTCTCTCTCTCTCTCTCTCTCTGTGTCTCACTCTGCCTCTCTCTCTACCCCCCCTCTCTCTCTCTCTTTCTCGTTTTCTCTTTCTCTGTTTCGCTCTCTCTGTCTCCCTCTCACACACACACATACACACTCTATTTCTCTCTCTGCTCTCTCTGTATCTCTCACACACGCCCACACCCATAATCTCCCTCTTACACTGTCTCTGTCTCCTTAGGCCTGATGACCACCGACGGTCTGGCTGTGGACGCGGTTGGGCGTAAAATCTACTGGACGGACACGGGCACCAACCGGATCGAGGTGGCCAACCTGGACGGCTCCATGAGGAAGGTTCTGATCTGGCAGAACCTGGACAGCCCGCGGGCCATCGCACTCTACAACGAGCTGGGGTGAGAGCTCTAGTCCTCTAACATACCGTACATGAAAAAACAGGATACTATCAAAGCGGGGCATCAAAACTAGGAAAGAATTGACAACTGATAAGTGGGAAGTTACATGATATCAGGGTTTTGAGTTAACATGCGCAGGAAGAACCCCTTAGAACCCATAATATAACTCAGGCTAGAGGAGGGACCACCCTGTCTGTAACCCCCGGACCTCTCTCTCTCTCCCCCCTCCAGCTACATGTACTGGACCGACTGGGGCGAGCACGCCAAGCTGGAGCGCTCCGCCATGGACGGCTCGGACCGCACGGTGCTGATCAGCAGCAACCTGGGTTGGCCCAACGGCCTGGCCATCGACAAGGACGGCGCCCAGCTGCTGTGGGCCGACGCTCACACCGAGGTTTGACCCCTGACCCCCGGTGCTCTTTCACGTAGGGCTCTGGCAGATGGTGTTTTAAGGGAATCGTATTTAAGAGCACATTTCACATTGCGTCCCCACGTAACCAAGGCTTAGAAGTAACCCGGCTCTCCGCCCGGCCCTCCTCTCCCGTACGCAGCGCATCGAGGCGTCGGACCTGAACGGGCAGAACCGCCACACCCTGGTGTCCCCCGTGCAGCACCCCTACGGCCTGACCCTGCTGGGCCCGCACATCTACTGGACCGACTGGCAGAGCCGCAGCATCCAGCGGGCCGACAAGACCACGGGGTCCAACAGCATCACGGTGCGGGCCAACCTGCCGGGCCTCATGGACATCCAGGCCGTGGACCGGGACCAGCCCCTGGGTGAGCCCCTCCGACACCTGTCCTAGTGGGAGAGGGTCCCGCTGTCACTGGTGTTCCGTTCCACCTTTTCACTTCCCTTTTCCCCCCTCTCTCTTTCCCCCTTCCTCGTTCTTTCCACGTCGTGCTCTCGTTGTCTCCTCTCTGTCTCTGCGTTTCCATTCTTCTCTCTCCCTCTCTCCTTCTGTCCAGGTCACAACAAGTGTGGCAGGAGGAACGGCGGCTGCACCCACCTCTGCCTCCCCAAGCCCAACGGCACGTCCTGCGGCTGCCCCACCGGCATCCTGCTCAAGGGCGACGGGCGCACCTGCGAGGACTCCCCTGAGACCTACCTGCTGTTCTCCAACCGCGTGAGCGTGCGCCGCATCTCCCTGGACACCAGCGACCACACGGACGTGCACGTGGCTGTGCCCGAGCTGCACAACGTGATCTCCCTGGACTACGACAGCGTGGAAGGGAAGCTGTACTACACCGACGTCACGCTGGACGTCATCAGGTACACACACACACACACACACACACACACGCACACACGCACACACGCACACACGCACACAACCAAACACGGGAACTCACGCTCACACAATCTGGTAGAGACACAGACACACTAAAAGGTAGAGAAACACACTAAGAGGTAGGCACGCATGCACGCACACACACACACTAACCGATAGGCACTCACACCAACAGCTAGCAAACACACAAGCCCAGAAACATATACACTCAAAGAGCAGAAATTAAACAGAGATTGGAATAATTCAAGCACATATCTGTGTGTGATGCTTGATTGACCCTCTC
>JAVQJS010036101.1:0-20965 GCA_036024795.1 Galaxias rostratus
TTTTATATTGAGACACTAATACATTTTTATTAAAACGTGTTAGTTATTAATGGTAAAATTTACACAAACAATACCGTTTTAAGCTTTTCAAAAAAATGGATCCAGACCAGTTTGGCAGCAAATAATGATGCTACCCGATCACAATTTTGTGAAGCACCCATGTTGGATTCCTAACCGGAAGTAACCTCAAAACTCTAAGACCCAACCAAACCACGGGGAATAATTGTGCAGGTTTTTATTAAATACTTTAAAGAGGAGATTTCAAATAATCAGGATGTCTCGGGGTTCTATTGAAATCCCCTTACGGGACACCGACGAGGTGAGAAACAACTAGCCATCGTGAATTTCAAATTCAGACTAGTAAGGTAACTCATCTGGAAGCTAGCTACGTTAGCTACGGAGTAAATTGCAAGCTAACGCGGTGGTTACATTAACGTTAAGTAATTATATGCATTTTAACGGTACTGACGTACCTAACTAAGTGTAATTTACTATTAGCAATAAGTGTTGTCCTTAGTATGTAATTCAGCCACAACTCATTATCGTTATCCATCAATCATAGTCAGTAATTGGTGTAATATTAAGTGAGCTGACTTTTAGTGTAAGTTAAAAGAAGTGACACTTAACTAACAGTACTTCCATACTTCAGCCACTTTCTGTAATGATAAATCCGTTCACACAAGAGTGCACCCTGCATACTATACAGAGTGTACTTGTTATTTAGTCATTGGTTTTATCCATACCTCTCTCTTCTAAAATCTCTTTTTAGGTTATTGAACTGGACTTTGACCAGTTACCAGAAGGAGATGAAGTTATCAGTATTCTTAAGCAGGAGCACACACAGCTCCACATATGGATCGCTTTGGCGGTAAGTAACTTTGACCTAAACTGAATACTCCAAATGAATTATTTCATTTGTCCAAATCTACCATCATAACAAGTGAATTAAGCATAATAAGCTTAATCATTGCATACATCAATGTAGCATACCCTAAAATTTGTGATTGTGGCCCGCAACCTATTGTTGTAGCTGGAGTACTACAAACAAGGCAAGACGGAAGATTTTGTGAAGCTGCTGGAGGCAGCTCGTATAGATGGGAACCTGGACTACAGAGATCACGAGAAGGACCAGATGACCTGTCTGGATACCCTGGCAGCCTACTATGTCCAGCAGGCCCGCAAAGAGAAGAATAAAGATGCCAAGAAGGAGCTCATCACGCAGGCCACCTTGCTGTACACCATGGCCGACAAGATCATCATGTACGACCAGGTGAGTGGAAATACTTGTCTAATAGTCAATCTTGATGTTTAAATGGGACGAAATACTAAAATGACTGATCCATCCATGTTTTGGTTCAACTTAGAACCATTTGTTGGGAAGAGCTTGTTTCTGCCTGCTGGAGGGTGATAAAATGGACCAGGCTGATGCACAGTTCCACTTTGTCTTGAATCAGTCCACCAATAACATCCCTGCCCTCCTGGGTAAGAAAATAGTTGCAAAGCACTTTTGTGTACACTCTTAAAGAGTTTTGTGTTCCTTAAATTATACATAAGGACAGAGATCTTCCATGAGCAGCATAAACAGCTGTCTAAAATAAAATATTTAATATTATACCCCAGGTAAGGCTTGCATCTCCTTTAACAAAAAGGATTACAGGGGAGCCCTGGCTTACTACAAGAAAGCCCTCCGTACCAACCCTGGATGCCCAGGTAAAAAACAATTCAGAGCCAAACGCCAGTCATACTCTGATGAAACCAGGACATCCTTCCCTACTTCACCTATCTTACTGTCCCACCTATCCTACTGTGCTTTTCTCCTTCAGCTGAGGTGAGGCTTGGGATGGGCCACTGCTTTGTCAAACTCAGTAAGCTGGAGAAGGCCCGTTTGGCCTTTAGCCGAGCCCTAGAGCTTAACTCAAAATGTGTGGGAGCCCTGGTGGGCCTGGCTGTGCTGGAGCTCAACAGCAAGGAGCCCGACTCCATCAAAAACGGGGTGCAGCTCCTGTCGCGGGCCTACACCATTGATCCCAGCAACCCCATGGTGCTCAATCACTTGGCCAACCACTTCTTCTTCAAAAAGGTATGTGTTTTGGCGGTTCTTACATGCTGAAATCCAGTGTTCATCAAGTTCCCCCAAGCTGAGCTACCTAGAGCATATTGTGTCTCCATTTTCTATAAAATTTTTAAATGTTTGCTCAATCAATGACGTGCTGTCCTCTGCTGGGATTCTTTTAACATGGCAAGCTATAAGTGGCCTTTAAAAATGCAATACTCTCGGTACACTTTATTGGACTTTAAGCTACTTGTTTGTATAGCAGGTCTGAGAATGATTTACAACGATGCTTCAGTATTATAATTAGAAGTGAACCTGCATGCTTATGCACTGACCACACACTATTTTCTCTTGACACTAGGACTACAGTAAAGTCCAACACCTGGCTCTCCACGCCTTCCACAACACCGAAGTGGAGGCCATGCAGGCGGAGAGTTGCTACCAATTAGCTCGCTCCTTTCACGTGCAGGTATAAACAAAGGAGCCAGGCGTTAGTTGACAGCATTGTATTTGCTCCCTCATCCGGACGGGCACATAATTGCTACTCTTTGTGCCGGTTCAGGAGGACTACGACCAGGCTTTCCAGTATTATTACCAGGCCACTCAGTTTGCCTCCTCAACGTTTGTGCTGCCTTTCTTTGGCCTGGGCCAAATGTATGTTTACCGGAGGGATAAGGAGAACGCAGCACAGTGCTTTGAGAAGGTCCTGAAGGCCTACCCCAACAACTATGAGACCATGAAGATCCTGGGCTCTCTCTATGCTACCTCAGATGACCAGGACAAGAGAGACATTGCTAAGGTACGCACCTAAAATGGTCCACCTAAACGCGCCGTCATCATGAGCCAGACTTTATTGAAATGGACAGTCGTTCTGGCATATTCACTACATATTTATTAATACTTTTAAGTGTGATTCTTAATTTTCCAACACTACAGGGCCATCTGAAGAAAGTGACAGAGCAGTACCCAGACGATGTGGAGGCGTGGATTGAGCTGGCTCAGATCCTTGAACAGACGGACATCCAGGGAGCGCTGTCCGCCTACGGCACAGCAACCCGCATCCTGCAGGAGAAGGTCCAGGCTGACGTTCCCCCGGAGATCCTTAACAACCTGGGGGCACTGCACTTCAGACTGGGAAACCTAGGAGAGGCCAAGGTAGAAACTCCACCTGCTAGCCGCTTTTAAGGTAGACAGTCTAGTTTCCACCAACAGTAGTTACATTCACAGTAATTTAATTGTGAAGAAAGAATTGCAAAGAAACGGATGTTGGAAATTGTGTGTCATTATGCATGATGAGAATAGTCATGTCTATTGCCAAGTGTGTCAGTGGTCCTTTTGTATTGTGAACCCAGGCAATGCATTGTGAATCCTGACTTTCCAGGCATGACTTTCCTCTCTTTGTTCGTAGAAATACTTCCTCGCATCTCTTGAACGGGCCAAAGCGGAAGGCGAGCACGACGAGCACTACTACAACGCCATCTCCGTCACCACCTCCTACAACCTGGCCCGTCTCTACGAGGCCATGTGCGAGTTCCACGAGGCGGAGAAACTCTACAAGAACATTCTGCGAGAGCATCCCAACTACGTGGACTGTAAGCATCCTATTTAAAGTACTCATCCTAAGGTAAAGGCTGTAGATGTTGTTAATGCGCCCTGGGAGTCACTCGGTCAACGTGGGTTAATAAGGGCTGCTGGGTGTCCCCTGTTGTCCCCAGGCTACCTCCGTCTCGGCGCGATGGCACGCGACAAAGGGAACTTCTATGAAGCTTCTGACTGGTTCAAAGAAGCCTTGCAGATCAACCAGGTGCCTCTGTTGGCCTCTTTGTTTAGGCTCCCCTCACTCGTAACTGTCTGGTGTCTTGCGCTGCAGTTTAGCGCCTCGAGCCATCATACGTCCATGCCCTAAATTAATTTCCTTTTCTTCCAGGATCACCCAGACGCCTGGTCGTTGATTGGTAACCTTCACTTGGCCAAGCAAGAGTGGGGGCCCGGGCAGAAGAAGTTTGAGCGCATCTTGAAGCAGCCGTCCACTCAGAACGACACCTATTCCATGCTAGCCCTGGGCAACGTTTGGCTGCAGACCCTGCACCAGCCTACCAGGGACCGAGAGAAGGTACAGAAGTGTACGGAAGCGGACATTTGGAGATTGACTTAAGAGTGTTGAAGAGTACACAATTTGCAATGCGGTTCTTATCCTTTTTTTTTCTTTCTATCTCCCTAGGAAAAGAGGCACCAGGACAGAGCTCTGGCAATATACAAACAAGTCCTGAGAAATGATTCCAAGAACCTCTACGCTGCCAATGGCATAGGTCGGTTAGACCCATTGCCTTTTATTGTGATATGGCCGAGTGCGAGAGGCTGGCTGGTGGTACGCTGTGGTTAGAACTGTTGGTGATTTGCTTAGAATTCCGCTGTTCTTTTCTCAGGTGCTGTCCTGGCCCATAAAGGCTACTACAGAGAGGCACGTGACGTCTTTGCCCAGGTGAGGGAGGCCACGGCAGATATCAGTGACGTCTGGCTCAACCTGGCCCACATCTACGTGGAGCAGAAACAGTACATCAGTGCCGTGCAAATGGTAGAGGGACTTTCACACCGTAGTATGGATCTGCACCCATACTGTATTATCATTGCCTATAACCTATTTGGAAGCCAGATCAGGCCAGGTTTTTATTGACACCGTTGTGTGTAAATTGGATCTGCTCCTTTAGTATGAGAACTGCCTGAAGAAGTTCTACAAGCACCAAAACACAGAGGTTCTGCTCTACCTTGCCCGGGCACTCTTCAAGTGTGGAAAACTCCAGGAGTGCAAACAAATGCTTCTTAAGGTAAAAAGATGATATATACTCTTCATACGACATTATAATGACAATGGTTGAGGTTGATGCTGTCAATGAGAGTTGAATTTGGTATTTGTGATGCAGATCGTGTAACTTGATGTAACAACAAAAGTGATGTAAAATCATTCTCTAAGTATGTGTCTGACATACGACTTCAAAGAAAATAGCAAGTGGTGTAGTTAGCCAAGAATTGAGTAAGATATGTCTGAAGTCTAAAAACTGTATTATTCTATAAACGGTCCCCAATGAAAAGATTTGAGTAGTCAGATGAGAACCCATTCAGTCGGTATGGGTGGTGAAGAAAAGGTGCCTGGCCTATGGAAACTCAATCTGCCACTTTCCGAGTTGTAAGTGTGTGACGTGCCGAGCGATGAGCAAGCCAATTCTGTGCCATCTGTCCAGGCACGCCACGTGGCCCCCAGCGACACGGTGCTGATGTTCAACGTGGCCCTGGTCCTCCAGAGGCTGGCCACTCTGGTGCTGAAGGACGAGAAGAGCAACCTGAAGGCTGTGCTCAGCGCCGTCAAGGAGCTGGAGCTGGCACACCGGTACACACCTCAAACCCCTCCCACCGTTCAACTTTTGGGCTGTCGCCTCCTCGCCCTCCGTTGAACTTGTTGCTTCTTTTCTTTTTTGATCTCTCAGGTATTTCAGCTACCTTGCTAAGTCCGGAGATAAGATGAGGTTTGACCTTGCGCTCGCCTCCAGTGAAGCCAGGTCAGTCCGAACTGTGAATGTCCTGAACCCATAATTTCATCAAATTTAAGAGACGTTTTCCTTGGATCTGTGAGGGACTTTGGTGGAGGGTTCTCCAGAATTTTACAATGAAATAGACCTGGGTGTATATCTAAATTAGCCTAAGATGCAGAAAGCTTTGCTTTAAAATGTATGGACCCTATACATTTGTGCACCGCTGCTAACAGATCAACGGTGGGCTTGGTTGTAAACTCTGTGTGTGTTTGTGGTGCCATAACAGGCAGTGCTCAGACTTGCTAAGCCAGGCCCAGTACCACGTAGCGAGGGCTAGGAAGCAGGACGAGGAGGAGAAGGAACAGCGGGCCAAACAGGAGCAGGAGAGGGACATCCTGCGGCAGCAGTTGATGAAGGAGCAGGTGGGTTTGGTTGGCTTCTGCTCGTTTCAATTTGAGGTCCACCGTCCCTCCGTAGCACTTTAAAACGGATCCCTGTTGAACTTGTGTGACCCAATAGGAGGACAGGCGCAACAAGGAGGTGGAGGAGCAGAAGAAGTTGTTGGAGCAGAGAGCCATGTATGTGGAAAAGACCAAGAACCTGCTCTCCTTTGCCGAGGGAATGAAGGAGACCACCAAGGAAAAGAGGAAAGGAGGCGGACGGGTAAGCGTAGCATATTGGAGCGCACAGGCTGTGGTTGATTTTTCCTGTGAAGATCTTTCCATTATGCCCATACCTAAATTATGGCACACTAGTATGCAGCTTGTATTCATTTAGACAAATGTTTTTTGGGGGGTTTGCAGCGTAAGAAAGGGGACTTCGACGAGTTTGTCAATGACGACTCTGATGAGGACTTGCCAGTGAGGAGGAAGAAAAAGAGGAAGGGTGGCAGCGGCAGTGAGCGGGAGGATGGCGAGGACGGAGAAAAGAAGTCACGCAAGAGGAGGAAGAGGTGAGTCTGATATGGACAATGTGTGGTACATGTTCGAGTCAAGATTCGGCTTTCCGGGCTCCCAGATTAAAGTGACTTCTATCCCTGTGTTTCAGACCCACCAAAGGAGGAGATGAGAGTGACGACGGCGAAGGAGGATCTCGGCCCAAGAAGCAACGCAAGCAGCCCCGCAAGAAGATGGAAAAGGTCCGTCCATTTCTGTTGACTAAGACGTCCTCCTTGCACTTGAAATCTCCCTTTGAATTTCCTGCTTTGTGTCCTGGCTTGTAATGTCTGTTTTATTCCCTAGTACCAGCAAGAGCGTATGCCACCATCCCTCAAAGGAAAGATCAAGTCTAAAGCCATCATATCGTCTTCTGACTCCTCCGATGAGGATGGTCTGAAAATAGCAGAAGAGAGGTAAGAGAATAAATTGGGGTAAAACATTTAACAACCAAAATGAGTCAAATCAGGGTTATTCTTTGGGACACCGAAGCTCTGCCCCTCTGCTCCCTGTAGAAACCCCAGAGACAGCGGCTCAGCCTCTGACAACGACACCAGCCCCAGGAAACGTGTCGAATCCGAGGACAGTGACTCGGATGGGGGGCAAAAACGGTCCGGCAGCGAGGCAGGCAGTCCGCAGCGCTCGGCGGGCTCAGGCGACGACGACTCTGGCAGCGATCGTCCCGTCAAGAGGCGGAGAGCGCTGCAGCAGTCCGATTCCGATCAGTCGGACAACGAGAGCAAGAAGAGCCGTTCAGGATCGGAAGATGAGCGAGCGGGCTCGCCAGCCGCGGCCTCAGACAGGGGCTCTGAGCAGGGCTCGGACGGCGGCTCGGCCAACGGAGGCTCCCCGCGGCGCTCTGAAGCCGAGGCCTCCAACCGTGGCTCTGAGGACGACAGCGACTGAGACAGCAAACTCTCCCCCTTTTGACTTTGACCTACTCGGGGAAATGTCCTCTTGACAAAATGAATTTTTGTAGCTTGCTATTAACATTACATTTACATATTTTTGTTGGATTTTTAATTGTGTCCCAAGTGCATCATTGATTAGATGCGTAGTCTATGGCAATGGGGTGGGTGTCCTTCCTAGTTTCTTTTGTTGCGAGACAAACTGTTCTTCCGCATCGATGCTGTACCTTTTTATGTACTTCCCTTATACATCTACAATAATGATTCTTATGTTGTTGATGATGCTGGGAAATTAAGTTGTTTTTAAGCTGTCGGCCTCATTTTGTAGCTTATCATTTAAAGACCGACAACAAGAGCAGACAGGCCTAAGGATGGATGTAACAATGTATGTAAATATTAACCAAACACATGAAATACATTAAAGAAATCTGTTTTCTATTTGACTTTTTTTTCTTTCAGAAACCAATAGAATTTGTTTTTGTAAAAACAATTAAATATTTTGGTCCCCTTTTAGTGACATCCATTGTGATAGAATGCAACATCTGTGAGATGGGACAACAAACAAGCAGCTTAAAATGTTCCCATGCATGGCTAGCCACTGGGTCAGCTTGGTAGTTTGGCAGCGATCTTATGTGGTGCAGTTAAAAATGTATTTATAGAGTTACCGCAAATCCAGAAGCTGAGAGCCATTTGACACCGTTCGGGAGATGCCACGGTGGAGTGGATGTTGCAAACATGTTTGTGAACAACAGACTGGTCTGATTTGTTTGGCTGGCCTCAGCACGGTTGAGAGAGGCTCGGCAGAAAACAATCATAGGGCACTGCCATGGGCATATTTGAAACTACCAGTGTCTGTTTGCAGGCCAGGGCGCATATTTATCAAGCATCTAAGCAAGGTGTCAAGATGTTAAATCAAGTTTCTGCCTTCAGTGAGAAGTTCATAGGGTCATGTGACAGTAGCAGTACGCTTGGATCTCTGGCTTGGTACTAGCTCGTGTGTATATTAATGCCAAGATTCTGCCACGATGATGGGGAAGCCTACAAAAAATGACTTTTCTTGAGACTCTTCCTGAAATCCCCAGAGTCTGCTTTCAACCCACAGCCACCCAGATGGCAAGGTGTGAGCCAGAATTTGGCGAGAACAGAACCGCCTTCATAAACATTGAGCTCAAACAAACTAATCATCTAAATTGTATTTCTTAGAAATTGAACATGGTATGGTCCGGTACGGCACAAAGTGTTTACTGGGTAAAACAGTAAGATATTGTTGACTTTTATCTTTCCAGAAAGAACACGTCGGAGATTAATGAGTCAACAAAATTCTAAGGTCATTATCGCAATGATGGTATGAGTTGTGAAACATGTAGTGAAGATTGCTGACATTTTCCAACAGTTTGAACTGACAGACCATGCTTGCAGGCACACGCACTGATCCAAAAATAGAAGTTTTGAGCCCCCGCCCCCTTTGTGCTGCCAGTTACACAGTGTCCTCATGGTTGCTATGCCATGTGGTGAAATAGTTTTTTGTGAACATTTTATTTTCCTGTTTTATTGAGGAAATTATGCTGCCTATGGAGGAACTTAGTCTTAGTGTGAATGCGTTAAATAAAAAGAAGCAGACTTTGATCTTGGAATGAATATACTGCCCACAAATATCCAGAACACATCCATTGCCCTATTTAGAAGGGAACAAGATGCTGTGATAACACTCCCCTCACAGCTTCTTCTGAGAAGCCTATTATCTTCCCTCAGACACCTAAGACATTTACAAGAAAGTCTGTTTACAGCTCCATGACTACATTCTTAAAAGACTCAGTCAAGTTGAATTCATTTAGGAAATAAATTCCTGCCAATGGACTCAACCAGCACACATCCCGATAGTGAAAATAAACTTGATTGACTTTAACGTCATATATGACAACTTAAATCCACATTGTTGGCTTATGACTGAAAGGTTTCCATAACAAACATGACTAGCACAGCAAGCCAAAACAACAAACATTGCCTCTGGGCAAAAGCACTCATTCAAGAAAAATGCCAAAGTGAGCTTTAGGGAGAGTGAACTTTAAACTACGTGGAAATTACATGCAAATGATCATACTTCAACAATGACAGAACACTGGGACTTGACCACTAAAGCCATAGAAAAGAATCACTCAGTATAAGCAATTTAAATGCAGTATTTCATCTTTATTTTGAAAGTTATGCAATAGTGGTACACTGAACCTTCTTTGCACTCACAGTAACACTTTTAAATAGAAACTTTCATTGCACAGATTATACCTCGTGATTTCATCAGATCGTGTAAAGGTTGGAAAATTATTTTTATCATGATAAAACTAATCAATAAATATCTATGTTAGACAAATATGGCAAGCAGGCTTGAAATTTCTACACGAGGGGATAAGGTGAAATGCGACAAACAATTCAGTTCTCGCTTTATTTTCATTCACCAATTAAAATACAGGTTAAAAAATTCAGTGAATTTTCAGCATGGCTTGAAAATTGTAACAGAGCAGACCAAAATAGTAGCCGCCTGAACATGCTGCAATGAGAAATTCAAGTATTACAAAGTTCGACAGATACAGGGGAGGTACACAGCGACAAGAGCTGATAAATTAACGAGGCTGTATTATTCCACTCCTCCCTCCAGAATACATTTTCATACATCCGCAAAAAGCACTTAAAAAGGGCTGAATTTGAATTCTTACAATCAGGGTATGTTGTGCAAGTAAACCAGGTTTTTCATTTATTACAGACTTGTGCATCAGTCAACAAACACCCTTATATGCACGACCATTTGAAATGGGACATGGAAGCAATAAAACTCTAGCACATGACACCCATAACAAGGAGGTAGAGATACAAGCAACAACTATGCTATTCATGTTCTGGTTACCAATGATTAGAGTTAAGGTATCTTTGTAACAATCAAAGGATGAGAGAAGAAGTATATTGCAACGACTCGAGGGTGGTGTTGAGTGAAGTGCATCTCTCTACAGTGCTGCTAATCTGTTGACAAAAAAACCCGAAAGACCTTTTGCAATACATTGTTGATGATGCGGTTAGATTCAAAGCTGCGAATGCCGTTTATCTAAAACACATCTAGCCAGAGCTAGATCAAAAAAGCAGAACGAAAACAAGGAAAATAATAAACATGCATTGGCTTTACATGGAAAACAAATAAACCATATTGCGTAGTGAATTGTTGCAGTGGTTTGAATATGCATATCATAATGATGAGAGAAGGGTTCGGTAGGGTCAGGAACAGGAAAAAAAGAGACAAAGGGAAAGGAGGGGCAGAAGCAGGATCATCTCAACTGGATCTTGGCACCGTAAGGCTTTGGCCGGCTCTTCAGTCAGCTTCCTCTTCAGACTCTTCCTCCTCAGCGGTCTCTAACCAGGTCAGCCATTGGTTTACCTGCACGGGAGCAAACATTGTCACCACACAACACACACACACACGCGCGTGCGTGCACACACGACTCCACAATATGCTGTCCCATTGAACAAACAATGCCGTTCAGAACTTGGACACATGGCAAAAAAAAACCATTTAAAATGAACAAATATGCAGGCGTTTGGTCTATAACCCAAAGTAAGGTAGAAGCTGTGAAAGAGGCCCAAAAAAAAAAGAAGAAAAAAAAAAAGCCGGGGCTGTGTGCAAAAATCAGGGATGGGAAATGAAATTACCTGGAACAATGCCTTCCCCTTCCCAGGGAACTCTTGAATAATATCTTCTTTCCATGCAAGGAAGGCTTCCTCTTCAATGATTTCCATATCGTAAAAGTTGACGAAGTAGCGCAGGAGCATGCCTTATGTCCAGGAGAGAAAGACACAAGTGGATCAGAAAACCCTCACAGCCATTTAGCCAATGCACACTACCACCCACAGGGGGCACAGGCTGCTGCTGGGACAGCTACCTTTAGGGAACACCTTTGCGTAGCAGTGGACGTGAAGAGCGTAGAGGGCGCTGACTTGCAGCTGGATGTGGTCGTGCAGGAACTTCTGCATGACGGGCTTGAAGGCCAGCAGCAGCTGCTTCTCCTGGTCCAGCTGTTCTTTAGTAGGAGAAGACAACTGATCCTCATCGTCCTCGCTGGCGTACACCTCCTGGTCAATATACTGCAAGAAGCTGGGTTGAGGAACAATGAGGTAGAGAGTTAGGACGGCATGTAAGCAACAGTTATAACTTAATGAAGAGTTAGGTCAGGTGACGGAGTAACTCAAATAATAGGGTTATCAGTCCAGCAAAGCAAAGGTCAAGAATAGAAGGTTGAAGGTTCAGACTACCTGGTAATAAGGATGTTAACAAAGCCCTGGTCGGTGTGTAACTTGGGGGAGATGTTGTCTTTGATCCACTTGTAGATGGACTGGGGGGAGGGATCGGCTCTGATCTGCTTCAGCAGCTCCTTCTCCAGCTTCAGCAACGGGAAAAGGAAGCTCAGCCCTTTGCCCTCCAGAATCTCCAGCATTCGATCCTTGTTTTGGTCCATTTCTACGGGGCGATAGAAAAGTCAACGCGTACAGTTAGCATTCGCCCAGTGATGCCAACATACAAAACAATATCAACAAATTAAATAATTGCTTTGAATGGGCACACCCAAGAGTTTGATTGTCTAGTTTCTTCTGAAACTTAAGTGTTAAGTGTGCTCAGCACTAGGAAAAATACTAGTCCTGGGTATATTGTGTGTACCTGGCAGCATCTTCTGCATGTTGACCTTGCTCTGTTGGAAGAGGTCGGTGAGCCACTCGCGATCCTTCAGCTTGGCCGTCTGCTGCAGGCAAAGCAGGAACAGGGGGAAATGGGTGCCGTTCTCCAGCGGATGGGCCAGTTCGTCCACGCTCACCAGCTCAGCCATGATGGCCCGCGCCACAAACTGGGCCAGGTAGGACTTGACCAGTGGAATGTCCGACTCAATCTTGGGACACTGGTCCAAAACATTGAGGAACGCCTGGTGCAGGGAAATAATAGGGTTAAAGTTGAGCAAGTCCCTCCCATTGAGAATATAAAAAACTGCATAATGGATTTTAGTGCATGTTGCTGACAAATAGACAGCAAGTCTAGCTTGTAATTTAAAAAATTTATATACTTTGAACCTTAGATAAAAATATGTAGACTATACCAAGTAAATTGTTTTTAACAATTATTACTTTGAAATGTTAAACCCTTCAAATCGGCTGCATAATTGCTTCTAACATGGGCAGTTATGGAATTTTACAAAAATAAAGATGCCCCATGAAATCAAAAAATACTTGCGGAATTAGTGGGCATGAGACAAAAAAAGATCTCCTGTTGAAACAAGCTCACTTGTTGAATCACATACGCACGCAAATCGCGCAGATTTTTTTTCTATGAGTGCTTTCGCATGACAACTGTGTCCAGCCACTGACAGTTAGCTTGTCGCAGGCAGACACTAGACGTGAACTACGCTAGTAGTGTGATTACACAACCAAATGCAAGGACTCACAACACCATCGGCAAAAATAGAAACAGCAATCGTTAGCATCTTTAAAATAAACACACACCCTAAAGTAAAAAAGTAGCAACGATGAAGTCTTATCAAATCAACTAATGATTCTCTTTCGAGGTTTAACATTTATATATTGTAATAACTGCTACATTTTTAAAAGGCAATATTCCCCAGCCATGCGTTAACTATTTAATGTACATGTATACCTTACAACTAAAAACGAACTATCAGATAAAGACTCCCATGAGTCTGAGGCAAATCCAATCATGTGCTTTAAAAAGACATTCACATTTGAAAAGCTATAACAACGCATGCACTTGTATATCTCAGGTACAACTCTTCTCTCTATCCAGTGCTATGGATGACTGACCTGCATGAAGTTCTCCCCAGTGATGAGACTTTGGTTGCGCAGGGCGTGGATGAGGGTGCTGGCATGCTCCTTGTCTTCGTCATGTCGATCCAGAGAACAGACAATGACTTTGCCCAACATCTCGGGTAAGAAGTGCCTAGGGGGCTTCATCTCCCGCACGCTGCCCACCGCCTCCTCCACGTTCTTGCTGCTCAGGTAGTCGGTCATCATGGTCTCCTGGAACGAACCAAGGAGTGTCAAAACTGAGCTTGAGTGCCAAATTTCTGTGGTTAGAGAGTCAGGTGAAATGACACAGACAGTGCTTAGGTGGGGGGCTTACCGTCATCTTCAGAAGCTCTTCCTTTGCAGGTGGTGGTTTCTTGTTTGTCTTCACTGGTTTTTCCTGAATAGGGGGCGGATTGGCTTTCAAGCCCAGCTGTGGAGACTAATCAAAGACCCAGCAGACAGCATTATGACTAATGGGTAAATGGGACTGATTTGAGGCGCATTGGAAAAGACATGGAGGCAATTGGCTTTAGCTTTACCTGTCCCAGTGGTGGAGTTTGAGTGCGTGGAGGCTGAGCGCTTGGAGGAATCATGGCTGGTGTCTGTGGCTGCACCTTTGGCACCTGGTTTTTGTTCAGGAGGAATGACTGTGCCGGCCTCAGGCTGATCTGGAGGAATACATTCAAACATAAGAGGGTAACTTTTTTGTACAGGGTATTTAGCACAGTGACTTCTTGAACATGAAAGTGAAGTGTGAAACAGCAGAGGGTTTCTACCTCATCAACATTAAGCTGCCCTTTCTTGATAAAACGCTGGGTCATGTCCTTGGGCTGAGTTACTGGTTGAACTGAGTGATTCTGGTTCTGGAAAACGGGATTCTGCCCCTGCAAATTCAATACAATTCATTAGCCAAACACTGAATTGAGATATGACAAGGGGTCCACTCATAGGATCCAGTGCTATGAAACCATATTGACCTGGGTGGACTTGATGAATGGCTTGCTGCCCATGTCAAACTGAGACTGAGGGGCCGGGGCAGTATGTCCACTGTGGCCGTTGAAGAGTGGGTTTGTGCGGTGCCGGCCCATGGTTGGAGAGTAGCGGTCCTGAATCACCCCAGGGCCAGTACCAATCCCACTCCCTACTAAACAGGGGAGACAGCAACAAAGCATGATTAGATAAAGGAAAAGCTGGTGTCAAATCACCCTAGCAAAGTGTAATGATTAGATTAATGAGCCAAACAGTCACCTATATTCTATTAAGCTTTGAGACATATGACCCTTTTAATGAAAGAAAATCGCTCCAAACTCTGCCTTCAATCGTTTTATGTTCTTGGTTAGTCGACTTACCTGGCATTAGCCCAAACACATCAGAAAAGCCCCCGTGAGGTTCCCGGTCCAGTTTGATCCTGGATGCCATGAAGGAGCCGTCCGGAAAGAAATCAGACCTCATGCTCTGGTTAGCAGGAATAAAAACACCCAAATCCTACAAAACATAAGGAAATATGTTAACCATCTGTGAGCAGTAATTACTCTTACAGATTTAGTGGTAAGACTCAACTTAAAGTCTGTTTTGCCAATCCAGTCAGCTCCCTTCCTTATTTGTAGCAAATATAAAAATGTACCAATAAACTGACCTTTACTGCATCTTGACGAATCTGGTTAATCGTCTTTGGTCCGTTATCAATAAAAGCTTTGCGGGGCACCCAAGTGTTGTCTCGCAATTCCACTGTATCCTGCAGCAGGAAACGAATCCTTGCAGGCAAGTCCTTGTTGTTTATTAAGGATCGCATACGGCCAAAGTACTGATCCATTAAAGACTGTGGAGAGAAAATGAATGATTCATAGTAGGAAGCACAAAAACTGAATTTCAATTGCCGGCATCCATTACCAGTGAGTCATTCGTCTGAGCGTGCTTAGTGGACACGGTGCATTAGAAGTGCTAACCTTAGCTTTTGAGTGATCCAGCCTAGGCCCCACTGTTCTCATTATCTGACAGAGGCACTCCAAATCCTCCCCCATATCCTTAAGTTGGACTCTCTTCTTCTTTTCCAATAGCTTAAGCAAAAAGAGAACATTAAGGGAAAACTCAAAATTGCAGCAATGTTTTTCTGAGCTTGCGTTTGTGGCAAGGTATTGCACTAGATCAGCATCAATTGATAAAAGGTATGTATCTTCCGTTTATTTACAAGCTTAACATAGATATGAATGACTCCCAAATCATTTGCACTTATCATTCAAAATAAGTTCCATTGACTTACCGTTTTGATGCATTTATGAAGAATAGACTCATGGATAAGATCAAGCTTTCCAAGTTCCCCAATAAATTTGATGTTGCCCAGCATCTTGATCTTGGCAATGTTTCGCTGCTCCTCCTCCTCAGAGGAGAGAGGGTTGTCATGTTTGTCATAGACTGTGCAAAAGAGTGAAAAGGTCAGAACATAGCAGATCAAATCATTGTAAAAACATATGGTCAAATACACTAATAAGTTCACTTACTTTCAACATTTCTGGCACGATTCTCAAATTCATCTTGAAGCTTAGAAATCAGGAGTCTCCTGAATGTCTGCAAAAAGCACACATTAAAATCAATGCTGAAAAAAAGCAAGTGTGTAAAAGACTGTATATTCGGTCACTCATGTCTCTTCCATACAAGTTGCTAAACGGAGGGCTTACAGTGCTCTGCTTTTGTGGCGTTTGAATATCCAGTGAGGGGCCGTCAAAGTTTGGTGCATCCTCGGCCAAGCGAAGACATAGCTGAGCATATAGCGAGCTATACTTAGGCTCTTCAAGGGCTTTGTCAACAATCTGAAGGAGAAAAAAAAACATCCCATTCACATGCAAGTTGTCTACTTCAAGTAAAAACTATTATTATATTATGATATTCATATACAGATGATAAATAATTATTTACCAACAAGATGATTCCTTTAAGGACGAGTTTTGAATCTACGCCCACATTCAAGAGCTCAAGGCATAACTTGTCAAATTTTTCAGGGGTCAGTTTGTTGAGTATACTATGGCAAGAGGATGAATAAGGGAAGAAAACAAGTATACCTCAGACACCAATTTAAGCAGCAAAGTGTTCAGAACAATCTAAAAAAGTATCAGCTAAATGTGGCCAAAGGCAAGAAGTGTGACAGTATGTTCTTTCTCTTTTTCCATGGAAACATACCCTCTCACTTTTCTGAAAAGTGCATCATGTCGTTCTTTTTCATTGGAGGAGTTGCCATCTCGTCTAGTGCTTCGTGAAGGTACCCATTTCTGATTCTGAACGCTAGATCCTGGGGCTTTCCCCAGGAACTCGCTATAATCAAAACAAAAATAATTGCTGTCATCGCTATACATGAGCATTCACATCGCATTAAAAATGAGCTTTTGAGAGATGTACACCAAAAAAAAAGTACATCGGCAGACAATAGAATTTACGGATAGGTCAGAAATCATTTACATTTAGGTTTACTAAATTGAAAAAAAATGTAGCCTACCTGTTGCCGACCGTCTTGGGATGGTGCTGGGATGCACCCCGACCTCCTCCTCCTCCTCCCGAAGAAGCACTGTTGTACATGAATGATGCATGTGGTTAGATAAGTAGATATCTTATTACGGTGAGCTTTTAATAAAAGCGGTACTGGGTGATAATTTATAATGACACAGGTCACCTGAAACGAGAAGCGCCCCCTTCTGCAATCACACTCTCCACTTTGGCGGCTTGACAACGATGAATATCCGAAAAGAATAATATTCAGTGGGTGGAGTTGACAAAAACGACCTATTCAGAATGAAGCAATGACATGCGATTAACATCGGCCCATCAAAATAGTTGGCAATTTAGTCGAACAATGAACAAATTGCCCACGTAACGTAAACTTTTCGTTGTACGTGCACATTTAGCAAATTATTGGACAAAATTAGCAACTTCAAACATTTACAATAGTCACCCATGTTAAATCCACAAAATCATTACTCGTTGGCCTGCCTGTCTCCAGTACTGAGCTAGCACGTTCACATAGCCATGTAGCACGAACGCCAACGTTTTCTCAAAAGCTAGCCATTTAGTATCATTCAAGCTAACAATCAGAAGCTACTAGTGTTAGCCTACCGGCGTAGCGTTATCTAACCGTTAACATATTGTTAATATTGGCAGAGTATTGTTCAGTTTCAAATAGTGTTTTCCGTAGTACTGGATTTTGATGAGTGAACCAACAACCGGCTCGGTTGGACGAATTACCGATAAAACGTCGCCCATGGTACTAACACGACGTTAGCTGGCTACAGTTTAATTGGTGTTAGCAAGCTAGCTAAGATTTGATATTAGTCAGTCGGAATTAAACAGCTCCTACTAGATAATGTACAAAGCTAGCCAATATAAGTGTTGGGGGTAGGGTGATTAGCCATCTCGCGTTGCTAAAGTTAGCAGCTAACAAGCTGGGCAGATGAAACAACCACTTACAAATACATAGTTGCTTAGATCTCTCTCTATATATGAATCTATTCAGTAGCTATCAAGCGCTTATGTTATGCGGTTTAAATAGCAGAAGTTAACAGGAAAACCATACATTGTAATATAAATGATCCACTAAAGTTAGCCGTCTAGATTGACTTAAAAATGCATATTACCAGCACTGTTAGCCAGACATAGCTAGAAAACCATCTTTAACTTTAGTCAGAATCATTACGGTATCATATCACTTAAATTTAATTGAACAATCAGACCTTTAAAAAGGAACTTCAGATGTGTTTATGTTTCTGTATCCTGCGATGAGAAGTAAAACCAATAAGATTGAAAGGAAGTTACGGTCGTGGTATATAAAAAGCAAGTATAATGTTTATTTAGGCCCCAACCTCACACCGGTAAAGAGAAGAAATAATGCTTCACTTCCTCTACGTCAACTCTTGACGAGAATTTTATTCGTGGGGCTTGTCTCCCATGTCCACGAAAACAGCGTCATATCCATGCCCATCTCTCTTTCTCGGTACTGAGAGATTGCAGGCAAAAACAGCACTTTGTTTGGCTGTGTGTATAACTATAATGTGATGCTATTTTAGAATACATACACAATTAGGAGAAATGTACACGCACCACACACACACAAAATATAATATAATATCACTTCCTCTTTTTGAGTGTCGGTTGTCTAACTCATAAAACATTAAATATTACGCAACGGTTTTCTGTATCCCGTTAAACAGGTGAAGGAGGCTCACTTTTAGGAACATTTGCTAACAGTACATCCTTGGAACTCTGAAAAATGTCACAATCTGAAAACCAGGGATCCGTTATTTCCTGTAAATTCTTAATTCATATGGAGTCAATTTTCTCCCAGTTGCTCAGTGATACACCTTGAATTACAGACGGCTATATCACCTGCTATAACTAAATGTATTCCAATGAGTTGATGCAGACTGGAATGCTACAGTTATACATTATACATGTGATGATGGAAAACTACGTTTAATGAGCTTTAGATTCTTAGACTTTGATTTGTAGACTTAAGCCAGCTTTTTTTTGTCCGATGATTAGTATAAATTCGGAAATGGAATTGGTGATTCATAAATTGCTAATTAGTTTGCATCTGTTTTTAAAAAAAGCATGTGGACATACATTGGGTTTAAATTCATCTGATTTATTTTGCTATTGGCAAAAAAAAACAGACACTGAGAAAGAATGTTATTCCAATTCATATTATTTGCAGATAATTAAATCACTGGCCGCATCTAACTGGAGATAATCTCTAACGTCAAAGGAAGGTTATTGTATTGCGTATAAGATTGAGTTGATTTGAAAATGATGTACTGCGGAAAGAAGGAATTTGTCACAGCTAGCCTGCGGCTTTCGGGAAATGAAAACAATTTAGTTAGAGTTTGTATGTGGATTTTTCTACCATATTAGATACTGCTTGGACTGTGCTGACAATTAATGTATAACGTGTGGGGTATCCAAAATAAGTTACTTCTGCTATAGCGACAATGATGAACTAATTTAAATCAAACATTAAAGACCGACTACTGTACTGCTCCCTCATCTGGAAAAAACACGATGGACACTGTCAATCAAAGTATTGTCAGCAATGGTGATAACATAACAAAAGCACAATAACAGAAGAGTTTGGACAGTTCAGATCTCTTTGTCACATATATAGACAGATTTGCGTCCTAACATTTTTTTCTAAGGCACACTGGCCTTTAATCTATATAATCTAGTTTTGTGTAAAGGTTTTCTATGCCCTTGCACCCCATCTTAAAAAAGACTAAACTTATACTGAGACTAGCCACTTTAAGCTACGAAGTAACAACATTTCTGCTATTCAAGTGGTGCTACGTTTCTAGTGCAGGCTTGATGTTTCTCTTGTTTGAACTGATTAAGATATTGCCAATTTCTAAATATACATTTTAGATATTTATATTTATAGGACATTTGGGAATTAACCATATCATGGGATATCAGGCTTTATTTCAGTGACGTAGATCAAGATAATATGTTAGAATAACCCATCTCTTTGTAGCAAATAACTTAAGCTGTCTAAAAATAGTTAATTTCCTCCACTGTTGATTTCAGAACTATGGAGCGCTAGTTTGAAATCCAGGGTTCATCTTAATTTGAAAAAAGTATCCTGCTATTTCAAAAATGTTATGTTTGTATATAAATTGTGTATTTTAAGTTGCATATTGTAGCTCACATAGCATTTGCTTTACCATTGTATTCACACATTTCAACTTTAGCCAAAGGGTCTATTATGAATGTCATTAGTAATTCTTAAAACACATGGCCAGGAATTGGTGATTCTTTAATTTACCACTAGAAAAAATCAACAGATTGTAACAATATGGATAAATCCAGTAGATGGTGCTAGAGTGCTCTTTATTATTGAGCGTTCCATTTCTTCCCAGTCCTGCAGTGACTATTTCAATATATATATACGTAAATATATGTAAAATTAGAAGCCTAGTTTCAAATTCAAAAACAACGTCCTACTGAAAAAGTTACAGCCCTTTTATTACCCTTTGTCTCTTGTATTCTTTGTTTGTTTATTTGCTGTCGCTGGAATTGTTAATTTAAATGTAAGTGCAGGTAAAAACGATAGTATTGTTAATATGTATCACATGTTGAGGTGTTGTATTATGGGAGAGCTTGTCAAGGCCTGAGGTACACAAACCCTGTGCTGATTGATGAAAGCTCTCTATAAATCCCTATAAATCCTTAACGGTGCAGTAGCAGGAAGACCATATGTATATTACCTACAAGTCTGGTCCCACTTAAAGACTACCCTTTGTTGGGAAAGATACTCATGGAATATTGAACGTCCTAATTTGAGCTGTTCCTCTTAAGTACAACAGTATCTTTGTGACAGCTTGCAAGCACACACAAACAAGCATGCATGTATCAGGCTAACACATAATGGAGGACACAAACATATATATGTCAAAATGTTGAACATTTGCAGTCAACGATTTCCCAGTGTTAGGAATCCGAACTAATTTCAATCGTGAAGGGGTGAATAAGTTAAACAATTATCCATTAAGGAATATAAGAGGGAGGGAAAAAATACCTCTTTAGAATGCAAATGCAATTGACTGAACCCTCAGCCTAAGAAACATGAATTACATGCAGAACAAAGACCTGCTGTGCTGAATTATTCATTTCAACTAGCTTATTGAATCCCTGCACCCTTTTCTCAACCCATGCGACTTTGATAAGATCCATCTATGAAGT
>JAVQJS010036102.1:0-25932 GCA_036024795.1 Galaxias rostratus
GTGTGTGTGTGTGTGTGTGTGTGTGTGTGTGTGTGTGTGTGTGTGTGTGTGTGTGTGTGTGTGTGTGTGTGTGTGTGTGTGTGTGTGTGTGTGTGTGTGTGTGTGTGTGTGAGTGAGTGCGTGTGTATATGTGTTTGTGCGTGCTTGGTAGACCTCAGATCTGCGAGGGCCAGGTCAATACAATGTCATTCACAAGCCCAGATCTAATTCCACTGAGCCATGAGAATTGCCTGGCTGAGGAATACAATTGACCATTAAAAATAAGAACAATGATAAACCTTAATTTCCTACCTTTATATGCTATCAACTTAGCTTGCATGCCTATAAGCATTTCATAAGCTTAGATAAATAATGATTTATGTGCCCATTCTTACCAATATATTTGTTTTGTATATATGTAACAATGAATTGGCAATGTATTGACATTGCACATTTAATCAAAGGTATCATAAAAAATAGCTGTACCCGTATTTGAAAATACTTAATGTGTTTTACGAAATGCTTTAATGCAACTATAGCACAATAGCTTGGCCTCTATTGGCACTAATAACTGCACCTATAATTCACTTAAAACACCTTACATGGACATGTGCCATGTCAGTCAAACCGCTAAGCTACTGCATCAAGGGATTATGCAGAAATATTTACAGTCATGAGTCAGAGCTAAAAAAAAATGTACTGTGCTTCATCAGAGCTATGAAGAGGTTCATTGATCAAAATACAAAGGAAGAATCCAAGTGGTTACTCTTGTGTTAAACGCTGTAAAATCTATTAAGTATATCAGTTATAAGTTTATTGAACTTGTGTTGTAGTAATGGTGTTTTTTTCTTCAATGTAGTGTTCATATTGTTTTTAACGTCATGCCATTTTAGGATTTTAACAAGCTACATCTGACCGCAGATTACAAGTTGCCTTGGTGATAAATGAGCACAAATCCTGTGAAATGAATCAAAAGTAAGAGAAACGTCTTTTTTTTTGCATCACATGATAGCACATGATAACCGTCCAGTTAGAAAATGATAATGTTCTTTAATAAGATTCACTTCAGTTGCACCTGCATGTACCTTCTTATTACATTATTTATGTTGTAGATTACCTGGATTCAATAATGTAGTTCACCCTTGGCTGGGTGAAGAAATTCAGCAGTGCAACCTTTTTAAAAAGCCTTTTAAAGTCTTGACCTTTTTCAATAAGGTTTAGAACCTAGATTATATCCAGACATTTACAGCAATTGATTTGAACAGTAATTGTCTTTCAGATAAAGCCGTTTTAAATATTCTAAATAAAATGAAGAATATTACCAAGCTTTCAGTTGTCATGATTTTGATGACATAGGTCAAAGATTGTATAACCTTGGCATTCTCTAAAAATGAATTCAAAGCAGGGTGCCAGTTCAGCCTTGCACAGCTTTAGCAGTGCCTTCAGGTGCCATGGGAAATGTCAACGGAAATGTTCACTCTTTTAGCTAAAGGAAGGTGTTAATCAAGACAGAAACAATAGTATCAATGCAGAAATTAGAGGTTGACCTGTAAGGTCAATGGTTTACCCATTTTTTATAATATGATTTAAAACCATGCTTAAGGCCCTCACGAGTCCGACTCCTGCAACCATTTTTTTCAATTTAGAAGTAGTTCTCCTCTTTTATGTGCACCATGGGCTGCTTTCATGATCTAGTGCCAGCACTCTACACAGCCAAGCACTGTAACATTAAGCAAAGTGAAAACAAAATATACACTTGTTTTTAGAACAATGGTGTTAATTACACACAAGTTAGAAGATATTCCTTTTGTTGTCAGCCCTCAGGCAACATTGAATATAATGTAAGTTCAAATACAATACTTTTTGCTATATAATAAGGAAATTGGTGTGTTGATGTGAGGAGGTTTGTTATTGTTCGTGTGTTTTAACTTTTCATAGGGGTTTTGGATTATTTTCCTGTGGTTTGGCTATCAGTATCTGTGTGATTCCATGAAATCTGCAATTACTATTAAGTATCCAACGTAGCACCAAATCAGAGGTACTTTGAATCTTTTTGATTTTGAAAGTCAGCTACTTGGCAGTGCAATTAAGCTGATAAGATAAAATGGATAATATCAATAATTAACTGAAATTTGATGTTTTGATTTCTTTTCATAAAATATTGAACATGTCGCCAAAGCACTCTAGAGACTTTGTATCTTTGTGCCCCAAGTTTCCAATTAGATGAGAAACAGATTGCAATCAAGGCAACCATAAAAGTGGCTAATACAGGCGATGCAGGATTTTTATAAAACAGCTATAATAGAGTTGCTTCAATCGACCAAAACGCACCGCCCTTTTGTTTTCAGTAGGTCCTGGTACACATTGGACTATGAACCACATACGTCTTTCCAAGATATCTCAGTGATAAAGTTGGGCTCTTGGGACATTTAGCATGCCATGGAAGAGGTCAGACCTGGCTCCATGCAAAGAAAGTCCCCCTTGTTAAGGAAATGGAAGGGTCCTGAGTCCCTGTCCTTAATGGTGTGGCGTCACTCTTAGGTGGCCTGAGTGAATACCAATTGGATACTGCAGGGTCCTTCAAGGAGCATAGCCACTGACAGACAAACACAACCAATTAGAGAGGCCCCTTCCTCCAGCCATGCATTCACATCTGATTAACAGAACAGGAGAAGTGCATCAAGCATAGCCAAACACAAAACCCCTCCTGAGGGACTCCTCCGCCCCCATATCCTTAGTTATGTCAATTAAAAAGCTTTTTTGTGATGCTAACCATGAGACCGTACAGGAGTGCGTGGTGGTGTGCGGAGGAGGAAGGGGGCAGATTGGTTACTGTATTGTGGCTTTGTCTTTTTCGCAAAATCCCCAACGTCCATAAGAGATCTGTCTTTTAATTGAGCAAAAGGTCTTACAAAAATCATGTGCTTGGTTTTACACCCTTGAGGACATTTTGGAGAGGGCAGAGATGGCGATTCAAACACTTTTTAATTGTCCCATACTTTTTCTGCGTGTTTTGAGTAGCTTGTCTGGCGTATGTGAATGAAGGTTTGTTGTAGGGCCTAGACCTGGGCCATTGAGCTGTGGATGCCACAGCTGCTCCTCAGGCCTCTTAGACACATCACCTGGCAGGACCAAGACCTACTAATGACCACCATGCCACCCATACCCAGGTATACAAGTCTCACTATGACAGGAAACAGTCCTCTCACTCCAGCACATGTTTGAAACCTTTCATTTGAGGGGCTTTGGGGAAACAGAAGGGATTGGTCACAATAGATTAGTACTTTGAGCCCTTGTAAATAAATTCCAAATCAAATCTTGAGTGTCAACCTTGGTCATAATTACTCATTTGTAAAGTGTTGGGGAACAGTGTGAGTGTGCGCTAGCGTGTGGTTGGGGTTGCGGGGGCAAAGTGACAACCTTGTAGTTCATGAAGAGCAATTAGCCCCATCTGACTTAGATGATTAAGAAAAAAGATTGATGATGGGAAAAGAAAACTGAGGGTTTATTCGGCAGAAAGTAGAGGAGAAATTAGGTAGATGCCAAAAGCCTGACAGAAGGCCCACTATAAACCAAACATAATACATTTCATGCTATACCGGCTAGCTTCAAAAAGGGTCCAGAGAAAGTGTATTTAATTTATAATTCTACATTTGCAGTTACAAAAGGAATAAAATGCAAACACCATTCCATTAATAGACCTGAGCACACAACTGTGGGATAAAAAAAATATGTGATCAATTCACTGTTCATTCTAATTCTCTGTTGTTCGAATTGTAGCGTGGCATACTTTTGTTTGACAGCCAGAATGTTAAGAAGTCCTGGATGCTCATTAAACAGTGAAATTAAATCATTATGAAGCACTGCAGTTATTAATTAGGGGTGTAAATTACAAATATATTCACATTTGAAAGACATTTGCATTAAACATGTTGTCTTTCTGGATTCCCTTGTCTGAAACAGATGCAGGTGGCACAATGGCAGTGTATATTATTTCTCATTGCTGTTACAGCAATTGCACGGATGGAAGGGACATCTTCAGGATGCTAGTTCATTCAAACACAAGGAGCTCTGTACGCTTAATTGACCCCACTTTCGAAACATGGGTATCGCTCCTATATAACACTAATGTGATGAAATGTGTTTGATATTGTTTGTACACTTTTCAAAGGCAGTGGCTTTATTGCAGATGAAACCAACAGAAGGCATAGGATGAGACTGCTGACAGGAATATTAAGTGAGGCAGGCTGAGCAATATGGAATATAAATGAGGTTATTTTACACTGCAGAGCTCTGCAAACCGACGCAAAGACTCTCTCTTTGTAATAAATCATTCCTTTTAAGACAGCCTCGTACTCTTAGGGCATTGTTTAATACTGTCTGCTACAGACAGAAGAAGTAAATTGGTTTACAAAGCAAAAATATATTGCAGAGCTTTGGCCAGGATGGCTGATGAGATGATGAAAGATGGAGTAGATTTGACTTATTGATGATAATGAACTTGGCAATCGGAGGATGTTGAATCTAGGAGGTTATGTGGGAGTAATGTAAAAAAAAAAAAGGGAAACTGGGGAGAAATCCCAACAAGCAGTAAATGTAGCAGAGCACGATTTTAGGAAATAGCGTTTTCGTCCCCACCTACCCTTTTCAATAAAACAACATAAAAATCCAATTTATGTTGGAAATATCGTCAGTGCTGTTTGTCTGAAGGTGTGATAAATATTTTGCTGGAGTAGCTGATGCTGAAGATGAAGATGCATCTTTTCTGTGTTAACATTGCCATATCTTTTGCCACTTGTGTGTTGTTGAAACTCATCTGTGCCAGGTCCCTCTGATATATTGAACTGTGATATACTCCAGGCCTTTAGTGACACCCCTGTAATTTCCTCTATATGAAAACATACTGCCCTCGTGAACACTCTCGAGGTTGCCTGTAGAATAATCTGATACCATGCAGAGTGCCCAAAAATGGCTCAATAAACACCTCTCGTCTGTTCTGATGTTTGCGCTCCTGGTAACACAGATCTTCTTTGACATTGCGCATTTCACCTCGGCAGTCCAATCTGTTTCGGCAGTCCCAGAATGAGCTAAACCTGCCAAACATAGCCCTGGTACAACAGCTACATATTCGAAAGAGACACTACACAACAAAAGGAGTGCTTCAAATGCCAAAACTATTTTTTTACATAAAATACATAACCAAAGTATAGTGAATATAACTCCTCTGTTGTTTACACTTCAATATCTAAGAGCCGCATGACAAATACAATTGAGAATATATTTCATTTATTATCATACATTTTTCTTTAATTGTTTGCGTAAATACAAATGTTTTATTCATGAGTTGTCATGATTCTCATTAATTGAGCACTTTGTCAGAAATTTGGCAGTTACGACACTGAGTAGTACCTGAGTTTTCATGTGGAATAAATCTCTCAAAGAAAGGAGTCTGATACCTAGTACAGCTCGGAGATCAGACTCACACCATCCCGCAGTGGGAAATGAAAGTTGGCAACAAGAGGACATTCCTCTGTTGAACCAGAGCCAGAATTATTAGGATTTACACAACGGAGGTGTTAGGGATGGGTGGTGGCTCATTATTCCCCTGGTGCTACCTCTTGCCATATCTCCTCATGCACAGCGCTCCCCTTCCACAGCCCCACATTAAGAGATAGTAGTGAGCCACACTGCAGTCTTTGGCTGATTAGAGTCATGATTGTGAAGAGTATTCCCTGAGATGGTTCATATTACACTTTACGTTTTCAGTTGAGTAAATGTTTCCATGAGTATGGTGATTCCAACTTTATTGCATAGTTATATTTTAAGTGATATCTGCAAATGACTTGACGCTCTGCACTATCTGATGATAGCTCAGCCTAGGGGGATATAGTCCATGTTTATCCAACGCTATGGGAGGAAATACATGGTCTCTGTTCAGCACGTTTCATTTGATTGGATTACAGTTTATAAATCAACTACAATAGGATGGACCAAATAATGCAAAAATAATGAATTGTAAAAACAAGAAGAAAACATGTTATGTTGACACACAGTATCAAATTCTCCATCTATTGGGTACTGTACGTTGACTATATATTTGAAACATAGAGCGCTTTCTTTTGAAGTATTTTTCTATCAATATAAAATCCCAACAAAATCAATATGAAATTGCTCCATTTCTCTTAGCAGCCAAGGCTTTAGTACAATATATGGCTACATCTCTTGGTAAGGGAGTAAGACCACTAATTTAGTCAGCAGTAAAACCAAAGGGCTTAGAGAAACTGATTCTTTCCAGGACATTAATCATACATTTTTTATGGATATCAAATATTTAATACAGTAGAATGTACAACTTGTATTACTATAGCTTTCCTTAGATCGATCATGTCGGGGAAAATCCATGATTAAAATTATGCTAGCAAGGGCAAATCATTAAGATTATTTTTCCCTCATCCTTCCCTCAAATGAAATATATGCCCTGCCAGTGATGTATAGGCTATTAGTGGGAGAAATAAATTATTGCTGTTCCTTATAAAAATGACTGCTTGATTATATTACAGAAGTCATAGTAGGCAATATTTCTTGTGCAATTGAACCTCACATATAGCCTCTCAAACACAAGATGAAATAAAAAAATATGAATACTCTCATATTAATGTTGAGGGGGGAAAAAAAGAATAATGAGGAGTTATGTTGGTAATATCTATTCATACAGTGTGGGCCCAAACAGAAATATGTTTCTTTTTTATTGCAAATAGCATGTATTGAATTACTTCTACAGATTTTTTTAATATAAGGATCAAGGTTAGCCGACCAACATTCCAACTTGAAAGTGTGCTAAATGTGGACCTACTCAGAAACTTCTTGAAAAGGTGTTTACACTGTGAACTGGATGTCAGGCCCCTCTGTGATTAACAGACTTGCAACACATGGAAGAGGTAATTGTGTTGCTGATAGCAAATCCTCATGACATTGTAACCTGTTTCCCAACTGTCACTGCGTTGCCATATATTTCTCTATAACATCATGATGGATAGTTTGAATGCATGCATATCTCTAATAATATTCTGTCTGTGTGGGTTTTCTTTACAAGCCTATTGAAGTAAGGTCCAGTAAGCAGTGATTTTCTCACTATGCAGCTCCTTTACATGCTTCGTGATTTGCATATCCTAGCTCAGCACTTGCCTAACATAATATGGCATAACCAGTGCTAAGACATCTGGCAGTTACCATGACGATTTGACATTGACCTAATAAGGTCTCATTTGATAATGTTTGCTAATGAAGTAGAGACGGAGGTGTTTTGACCACCTGTGAGACTATCTCCATCACTGAGTCCACTTATTCCAGCAGGCTAATTTTGCAATGTTGTATGTAGTAGTGCACCACATGATACTATACATTGACAATGCTTTACCTTCAAACTCTATGTATGTTCTCTATGTGCTGTGTTCTAGGATAAAAAAATCTCAGTTCGATCTGTGGTAAACAGATAGCTCTCCCTCATTCTACCTCTGGTCCTGTAATAAATGATCTAGGGCTAGTCCCTCTATTAATTCGCTGCTCCCTTCCCCCACCTTATTTTGGGCTCAGCTCCTTCTTTGATCAGATGATGCTCCCCTGAAATAGGCACATTTCAAACGAAATGAATTGAAGCCAGGCCCAGTCTCCAATCTAATTGAGTTTGTAAGAGAGATCAATACTTGTGAAAAAAATGCTCATTGCCTGTACCTGTGTTTTGAATTCTTTATATCAGTGCCAATATCAGGAAATACAAAATGCTGCAATTCCTTGTAATTACAGTAGACTAAATTCCTCTTTAATATGCTAAATAGCGTGGAGGGCATGAGTTGTGGAACAGAGCAATACAGCATGCGTACACATAATTATGATTGACATCTTGAAAACAGTTTTAATGGAAATGCTCGATTGTTGAACTTAACCCCACCGCATTCTGAACAAGACCCGAGTATCAGGTTTGACAGTCCCCACAACCATTGAGGTGGCCGGCTGTTTTTTTCAAGCAACGCCCAGTGAGAAGGCGGCACTGGCCATGGAGCAGCTGGGGTCTCCACAGTACAACTGCAGAGCTTTGCTGATTCACCCTGCCCCTTTGAATCATTTATTCTTGTTTACCCAGCAATTTCTGCAGTAAATGTGCTTCACCAATGATGTTTAGGAGTCTAACAGCAGCACAGCGGATGAGAGCCCTTGTCGTAACGCGAGCCCAACATTCACCACCACATGAATAATGAAACACAACAAACATGCTAAAGCAGGAATGTTGAGCTGGAGCAGTGCCATTTAGAACGCTTTTTGTTGACGTTTGTTTTATGCATTTTTTTGCCAAGCTGCTTGCTTATGTCACTGTGTCCGCCATCTTGGTCAGTTATTTTTAGTGCAAAGGGATGCGTCAAAGATGGCCTGTTGTTGACATACCTGAAAGTGCCATCCAAACAACACATTAGGTTGAATTGTTCCCTCAACTAATCACAAGTGACTGACAGTACAACATGTACACCACGAGCCAAGTCTTTGTATGTTTTACGACAGCATAGCCTGTTTGTAATGTGCATGTTCCAAGTGAATGTGGACATGCTGTTGCAAAACAGAACAGATATAAATGTAGTCTGCTACCTGCAGTGGTACACAAAGGTGCTCCCTGGTGACTTGATTTCATCTTCCTTAAAAGGAGCCATTAAGCCCTGGTGACAGAGAAATGAATCCGCTCTAGTGGTGAGAACAGCTTCTCATCGGCAATCATTAGGTTAGCACTCCATAATCACCCCTTCATGCTGTGTATTCATCAGCGCACTCTCTCTGCCCGCACTATTGGAGAGTGAGGCCACTATCACCAGGGCAGGATGAGGAAATTGCACCATAAAACAAAAGTAATACCCAATAAAACAGGAGAGCAACTGGCATTTACAACATAAAACTGAAAGATTACCATGAAAGCACACGGTAAACACGCTGTTATTTCTCCAGTGTAATCCAAATTACAACCTTGTGGTTCTGCTTTGCTCGAGAGTTTGGCTACTTTCTATGTATTAAAATGAGGAATCACATTTTTAGCTCACAGATGAGATGCAGTAATGGTCTGTTTTTGTGTGATGGGTTCATGGTAGCAGCAGAGCGTAATTTAAAAGAACTACTCAGATGAGCGCCACGTGGTGTTGGTGGTTTTAAAGGTTCTCCTGCGCTGGAACAATCTGTCTTCATTGCAGCCCTGACTTGATGGGGCAACCTGAAAGGTAATTAAGTTTGAAATGTTGCCGGGGCTCCACAACCCACGCTTTGAGAGAGTAACAAGCTCCAACAACAAAAAGCAATCTTTAAGTTATGGCCTGTCATCTTGCGTTTTCAGGTTCCTTTGAGTTTGCGCTGTTGTGTGTGCCAACTTGTAAATTCCATTTGATCCAGGAACAGCCTTAAACTATTAGAACTTACTTCAACCCTTCAGATTGTCTTAAAATGAATCGTAAACTGTCACCTCTGTCTAAAAGCAGGAACAGATATTCACAACCTAGTAGAAAACAAGTCATTGTCCGAAAGCATTCTGCCTTAACATATTACTTGATTTATTAGAATAAATAAATAAAGAAAGAAATAAACCGTTTACACAGTATGACCACGTAAGTGTGGGAAACCATATATTTCCTGTTATGTATCTAAAATATTACATAGAATCAATTAATTTTATCAGTTATATAGCTGAGCTGATGAAAATGGAAACATTGTTTACCTTGTTGTGAATTGACATATGTGTGCACGTTTTACAATAATTTGCTAAACTCCGTGTTCTTTGGTTTTAATCAAAGATGCATCCAATTATGATAAGGGTTTACAGAAAAGGCTGGTCCAACATTCTGCAAGTTTATGTGCCACTGCACATAACTAGAGACATTGTTTGCTAAACATATTCATGGAAATTGAGTTTTCTTTATTTTTTTAACAATATAATGAGTATGGCTTGCTTTTAAATCTTCCTATTTGTAAGTGTTGTGGATGAAATGGAATAGCAATGTGTTTGTGTGTTACATTAGTGATGCTGTATTAGAGTAGAGGGCCCAATCGATTCAAGAGCCTGTGCTGCCCTATCTTCACAATTGAGTTAGCTCTGTGCAATCGCTGTCTATTCAAGGGCTGAGAAATTGAGTTTCAAGCCTGAAGCAGTACCAGCCTTGTGAAATGGGTAGAGTGAGAGAGTGAAAGGAGAAATAGGAAGGTGAGTTAGAGAGAGAAAGAGAGAGCGGGAGAATGAGAGACAGAATGAGGGAAGAAAGAGAGGAGTGAATTGTGTAAAAGAAAACAAGTTACAAAATCGTATACTCTAATAGGCACGCTGCAAAGACTAAAGCTATAGTATGCCTGAAGCTAAATAACAAATACAAAAATGTGACACTTCAAAAAGTTTTGGGTAAGCACGAGAAACCTTTAGGTTCAGCAAATGTTTTTCCAGTTTTATAATTTTTAATCCAACTGTATTAGCCGTGGGCTTATGCACTCACTCCCTCTCTCTGCAAAGTAGTTAATACTGGACAGGTTATAATTTTATTTTATTTTTCTTCATCTCACGAAGAATTGCTCATTCGTGAAAAGGGCGGTTTAGCTGCCCAACCAGATTTTCTACGAGAGTGGAAATTGCACACTTGACTGTACCGTTCGCTGATTGGTTCCTACTTCTGAACGATGTGCAATCAAAGCTGCATTTATTTGATTGTATTTAGGTCCAGCACTTGATTGAATTTTGCTATTTGTCCATTTTAGGCTTGATTCTGTATGTAAACTGTATCTACGATTCCTACTGGTTGTGTTTGCATATGTTTCATCAGTGGCATTTCAATGTTTAAGTGGTGACATGTTCTCCACTGCTACTGCACCGTTTTCATTTTCTCTCATAATATTTTATATTGGTTTAATCTTCATAAGTCTATCCCTCTTCTGTCTGCCAGCTACCACAGATTGGGTGTGCATGGCCAAGATTCCCGGAATTGTTTTCTCCTTCAGAAGCAGATACACACTGTCAGAAATGACCCTAAATATGGTTGTGTTGTCATTATGTCTGAAATGCTGGCCATATGTGTCCATATGGCATTGGTTGTCTGAAGTGCCATATGCCATCAGAGAGAACAGGCTGTTGCGTCTCATTTGAATAATATCCATAGCCCTATCAGAGCTTATTTAGCAGTATTCCATCAGCCTGGGAAAAGGCTTATTTATTCACTATGAATTATAATAAGTAACTGAGCTCGTGGATTACATGATTGGGACTGATTTGGAAAATAATCTGCTTCCCTAAAAGAATGGCATATTCTCATTTAGTTGATGGCAGATTACAAGCATACACAATATATTTCAATAGCCCGTGTATGCTTGAAGGTATCTACTAGGCTATGTGTAGGTTAGTGTGAGATGCTAAAATTTGCAATCCGTAGAAGGGAGTAGTCCAAAATGCAAACGCAATTTTGCTTTTAAATAGTGTTATTACTGAAACCCTATGGTTGTAGGAAAGGGTGTCCGCAGACATCGTATTTCCTAAGGACACTCCCATGTCAGTACCCAGCAGACCTGGGATCAAAGATGTCTATCCACAGGGCTGTCCTTGAGCAAAAACGATGCCCATTCTTACCTACTGTAGGGCCTTAATTCAACTCCTCCATGCTGTAAAAGGACAATTGGTAAACATTTTTAAAATAAATGTTATGGAAGTATCACATCACATTAATGGCAGCTGAATGTTTTAAACTAAATGCGATGTCTTTATTTTGTTGTCAAAACACGCATACGTATGACAGGTAATGCTTACAGGTTATTTTTGTACAAGCCGGTTAAGGTGTTTTTGCCCTAGCAGACAAGAACAGTTGACTTCTCTCTTGAGCAACCATATTTACAGCCATAGCCAACAGCTATGCAGGCTCATACATAACTATGTATTTTGCTGCTTTAGACAGCCCAAGACAAGGTGACTTAGATTCTTCCCATTAACAAACCATATTATGTGGACTGTGACCCATGCTTAAACGGACTGTTCAATACGACTTATTTGAACCTGTATTACTGTACTGTATTGAATGTATTACTGAAAACAATATTGATAGATAATTAATGATTTTTACCCACATGCTCACATAACACAATATGTAGCATTTAACAAATGGTGTTATTTTGTCAAATTGTCACCGAAAGGATTTGGGTTTAATGCAAATGGTATCAGGTGTGAAAGGGCAATTTGTTTAATTGTTCATTAATATTCTGAAATAAATACAGTCGTAGTACAAAGTGAAGTGATAATTAAAAAATCACTAGTTGTTTTTTTAAGCTTCACAGGGTTCTTAATAATTGAGCGTATTGTGAGGTATATTTTGGAGCTTTTGCTCTGCTTGCCTTTCAGTATGCTGCTTGCCAGCCATGCGTCTCAAATAAAACATGATAAAAACCATGTATCCTTCTTGGGAGGATTGGTTTTCTCTTTCATTCTCTTTCTAAAAGAATTTGTGAACATAGAGTAGTCCGTGCCTTGTTGAACCAACTCTAGAAGGTGTGTGGTAAAATGGAAAGAAATGAAAACATGGTACGGCACAGCAATTGCCCTTTTCAGAATGCATTGGCGTGGTGACGCCTTTGCACAATATTGACATGTATCACTCAGTTCCATTCAAACTGTCAGAAAAAGGAACATGAACATGACATGAAATGTTTCCTGCACAGATAAGATATTTTTCTAATCTAGTTAAATGTACATTTGAAATGCATGTACATCTAGGGCCATTCCTTTAAATGTGTAGACTAGATAATATGTAATTATATAAATAAATAAATAAATAAATACTTGTATATACACTGTCTATATATGTTTGTGAGTGTGGGTGTGTGGGTACACAGTGCTTCTGCATCAAACATTTGGAACTGGTGGGATTTTCTAGTCTAACTCAGCATTTACATTTAGATTCAAATGCTTTCACATCACAATGAATCAAATTATGTTTAATATGAACAAAAACAGTTGGCTAGGCGGAGTCAAACATGCAAAAATATGGAAAGCTGAGAAATAAATACGAACTACATTGTACAAACAAAGCCCACTACGTACTTGCTGTATGCATATAAAGAGTGAATGCTCCAAGTATTGAAGTAAAGAACATTGAACATAAATGAACATTAGTTTCTTCTACATTTGTCCAACAAAAAGTATTTGAAATCAGAATCTTGACAATTGAAATCTAAGTCTTGACAAATAAAATAAGGATTTCAGAAGTGTATACATAGGTCTGTTTATATATCATAAGTTCAGTCAATGGCTGCAGTGGCATGAGCAAGGCAGATGAAACTCAAGCCCACAGACCATCCTCATGCTGTTGGGATGTATCTTATGGGCAAGAACCCCAGACAAACTGTTTGTTAAGACATTTCAGAAGCCTATGGTTTTTTAATCATTTATTTACTGACAGGTACTACAAATACCACCTGCTAAATTTTACTCCATTCTTAGAAAGCATTCATCTGAATAACGCAGTACCTATTCCAGAGGTAATGGTGTAAATGATAGACGGCAGAAAAACAACCAACCCAGGGTGACCTCTGCCAGGTGCCTCTAAACACAGCAGCCCTCCCTGTCTGTTAGACCAACAACGCTTCCGTCTGTGCTGAATCACAATTGAATTGTATGCACTAGTATTTGGCCTATCAAAATCAGTGCATTAGCCCCTCAAAGTCAACTGGGTCATGTAGCACAGATCGACCTACATTTATTTACTTCACAGGACCTGTTTTTTAGATCGAAGCTATGTACTGACCTGGCAACAGCTTAGTACTAATGTTTGTTAATGGTATTTCTGCTTGCTTGTCAACTTTAGCTTTTTGTAATGTGCCATATGCAGTGCTAAGTGAGAAACATTTGGATACAAGGGAGTTTCTTACTGCCACTGTGTGCTACAAAGTTACACATTTTTGATGAAGCAATATCAGGAAAATCCAAACATGTTTGTGGTTGTAGGTGTGAAGATAAAATGAAAGTTCCAAAACATCTATGAACTGAACATCTAGATTACTTGAACTTTCATTTCACCAAACACATAGATTTTTTTTAATTTCACTATGTATTTTTTTGAAACTATGAAAAAAAAAATATGAAAAGGGATAAATTGTTGCTAATTGCACAGAAAAAACTGAAGGATAAGCAGGCAGCGTGTTGAATTATCTTGTGTGGCAGGAGGATGTTTTTGCTTCTTAACCATGTTGACTTAGCACGGTTTTAATTAGAGTAGGATGGACTTAACTAATCATAGGGCGAGTGGGAGAAGACATTTGTGTCAATAGGAGAGCCAGGCCACTAAATGAGAGCTTGATGCAGTGTGTCCGACAGGTGTAGTGGCAAGATAGGGGAGGGGAAGGTTCCTCCAGCATGCTGCAGCTGTGTTTACACTCATTGTCTGGAACAAAGAACCCTGTCATATCTGCCATGATTGATGCCGCTGCAGAAGAATAGTTAGAGCATTGTGAATCCCTGGTGGAAAGGCCGACACTAGCAGGCCCTTCCATGTCGCCATTGTTTTTTTCTGCGCAGTCAGAGGCAGTGTGCTTGCCATGCAGACACGTTGGAGTACAACAGCTAATCCATTCCAGTCCCCTCTGTGATTAAATCGGTTTCCCTTTCTGGCAATGATTCATCATGTAACCCAAGTAGCCAGACACTCTTCTTAACATACTCTTCTTGATCATACCTCTCACCGCCCCATGTTTACTTAGGTCAGCCTCGAGGGAAGAATGCATTGCAATGTTAAGGTATATGAACATACAGAAACGTTTAGCACTTGTGCAGCAACCTGACTTGCATTCTGTAGTAATAATCCTCCCTTGTAAAGAAAAATCCTATTCGGTGCTCTAACCGAGGAAGATGACTCTTCTTTCCTTTTTAAAAGCAAAAATGCACTCATGACTGGCCATTTTGAGTGTGGACAATGTCTTTAAATCTTAAAGCAGGGTTGCAAAGGGGGTCAGATGAACCCACAGAGCCTGGGCTGATTTAGGGAACAATGGAGTGGATGTGCTGTTCTATAGACTGAATAATGAGGTTGTGTGCTCAACAGAGCAACCCTCCCCCTCTCTCACAAAGCCACCATCCCCCCATCAAGGCTCCTCTTTGATGGAGCTGATATATATGCATAGGCGATGGTCTCATGACTCCAATTGAATTTGCCCCATCCTATCTGTCTCTAAGATTGTGGTTACATTTTGTGTTTATCAGCTGTTTTTGCCGATTATATCGCTTGAATTGGTTATGCATCTGAAAGTCGCAAACAAGCTAACCACTGGCAAAATGTATATAAACCACATTTTAATGAATCTATTTACTTCCCCACGTCTGACAAACAATTGCATGCTGTGTCGTATGTTGTTCTCCGTTTTATTCCACATATTTGTTTATGTTCATGCTGGTCACTCTGAATGTCTAAATAACAAGCCATAACCTTTGTAGTACAACAGTGGTGCAGAAGCCCATAGCACCTGACCGTGAAAGGGCATCCATTCTGTTTTAATGGTTGCCAAGCCACATAGGGAATAAGATTCATGTAGATTAGTACATAGTTAAAACAGAACGTTGTCTCACCAGGCTGGAAACACCTTGGCCTTGACCAGCCTCCCATGGCTACAATTAGACGGAGTGGAACTGAATCCAAGGTGAATCAATGTCTTAAACATCTCCGTCTGCTGTCAGATTCCAAAGACCCTTTTTTCATTTCCTTTGGCCTGGATCAAGAAAAGCATGGAGAATACCCATGTTGGGTTATTGATGTATGTGGTTGGTGGTTTGATAGATGAGGTTTGGTGCTTCTCCCTCACCCTAGTGCCACAGGGTCCATAGTCCTTTCTTTGTTGCCGACCAAGGCTAGACCTGAGGGGTTATGGAGCTCTTAATCAAACTAATGACTGGATGATCATAATTATAGGAACAGTGCAATGTAACTCTATCAATATGAGGAGATTTAGAAAAGGGAATAACACCAAGTCATGTCTCAATGTTACATTCTGTATGCCCATTTTAATGTGCTTAGAGCTGGTTCAATGTCAAGGCATCATTGCACACAAATGAGAACCTGAATGCATCAGTGCTTATGAATACATGCATACGCAAGCAAAAAGCAGTAAAACAAAAATGCCCCAAATAGCCATTGTGGATTTAGGTATGTTTGTTTATTTATTATTACATTTGTATTTTGAAGAATATAATGATTGAATTATTACCTATTTACAGTTTTTCAATAAGTTGTTATAAATTAATGATTATTTATCCATAAAAGGTCAGTATTTGGTCGGTACATGTCTCAGAATTTCCAACAATTGCATAAGGAAAATAATGTGTATTCACATGATTGGTGTGATAGGTTTGTAGGTTTCTCTCTAGAGGTGGATTAAACAAATCTTTGTGAGAAATCCACAAGGTAAGCAGGTATAATGTTGATCCAATTTTAAAGGTACAGTTTAGGGAGGATGAAAATTCTTTAATTGACGCTGTTGAGCTGGCGGTCCCCAGGGTAATTCATATGCATTGCATCTAATCTCTATGAATATAAGTCTTTGCATAAACGAAGAAACAAAAAACACAGTTTCGTTTGCACTCATTTGTTATTTCTCTTTCATTCTATTTGTTACACATCAGAGAGAGTGAAAAACAGGTCCAATTATAATCTTGGATTTTTTGTTAATGCCATGTTCACTTACATTGCGCATTTGGCAAATAGTGTGTGACGTCATATGCATTTAATAGTTACAACAAGTTTCTCTGACACATGTCAGTGAGTCATCATAAGTGCACAGCGTCCTCCAAAAAATGAACAGTGCCAATAACGTTGCCAAGTTAATTTGTCTCTGTATGCGCATGAATACTGTATGAGTGAATTTAACTTAAATAGTAGACAGGGAATGTGTCTGTGATTAATAGAAGAATAATGGAAGCGTAATAAAAATTAAATTTTGAACATTCATAATCTGTATCCCCCTCTTTGTTCAAATACAAATGCTTCAGGCTTCAATTTTCATTTTCACTTTGAATAATGAGATGGTAAATTGAAGAGCAGAGCCGACAACAGAGGGGAGAAAAGCTCAGCACCAGCAGAAATATATTCTGGCCTTGTTTTTTATATTTCAGTGGAATCCATCTGATGCAATCAAGGATTGATTCAAATGGAAATCACTGATGTAGCATGATCAAAGTTAAATTGCCATTTGACTTCTCTAAACCACTGAATCTGTTCAATGCAGCAAATGATATGCACAGTACATGTGTTCCAAGATAACAGAGCAATGTGTGATCTATCATCTCACACATAAAAATCAGGTCCTCTATCTGTGTCCTACTTCAGATGGATGAAGTGGATGGCTTTGGGGTGAATATCTTTGAGGTAGAATTTCCATACTTGCCTTTGCATCGGAGCTATCAGATCCTCTATTGCATGTCAAACTCCTGTCTCACGTGATGTGTGTTTTCAGATCCAATAAAGGGGAAGGGAGCAGAAACCTTCAGTGTATTGCTTTTATTACTGGCTGAATTTGAATGGATGATCCAAGACCCCTAGTGAGAAAGTCAGGAAGGTTTTTGCGCTAAACCCATTCACCATTGAATGCCTATGTGCTTATATTACTTTGTGATTAAGTTCCATTTAATTGTGCATGTATTGTTGCTAAAATATACGATTCTCTACTTACTAGTTTTTGCAGGAATCCATTGAAAATCAATTTACCACAACTGCCTGGCTGTGGACTCCGCATTACTATTCATCCCAAATCCACCCAGTTGATTGTTTTGATAACAAGGTTTTCTATTCTAGATCTAATCAGTTTGCGTGTTCCCTTGATTACTGAGACAGAACCACATACAGTAGTTATAGCAATACAGCACAAAAAGTGAATCATATTGTATTTCATTACTTGGTTCAATAATAGAGACAATTCTTTTTGAACAGGTGACAGTGGTAAATATTAAGTGAACATGTCTATTGAGGCTTCTGTCCACGTTCAGTGCTCTACATTCTCAAAAGGGTTCTGGCTATGCAAACTCGAGGAACCACATTAGCACAGAGGGTTTTAGTGAGGTTATGGGTTTTCCTCTAATCAGAATATCCATTCTCAGATCACGATTCACAGAGTACAGGATTCCATGAAAATTGCATCTGTGTGAATCTTTAAAGAAAGGAAGGTAAAGGCAAACTGTTATCGGGAACTGAAAAGATAGCACATCACCAATGATTCACTCTCAACGTTTCAGTGGTTCAAACTGTCCTACTCCACTGTTCCATTCCCCACACAACTGGTCAGTTTAAGGGAATTCTTTGTCTAACTAGATACCTGAGCGCTGGCTGTAATATCTATACCAAATCTTTAATGGTAAATGGACAATGCAATGTTAAAGTAAACCTTGTCTGTGCTATCTATGACAGTGCATTCACAAATCCACCTTTCCAAAGATTATACAGAAATGTTATATTGTATTCTAAATTGCACTAGTGTCAGTTGCAAAACCATTGCAGCGAAGATAAGGTGCTGGCAGACCTTAAAATATTCTGTCAGATTATGCCCTGTACATGGTATTCACATCCACCTACTGGGGACAGAGCTTGCTACTATCCATTAAACAACCCTGTAGTCTGAGATTTTTTAAAGACCTAGATCTTAGACATTGAGAGTTGCTTTTTCACCTCATGATTCTGAAAAGAACAAGCCAATCATCAAAAGGTTTACTTGCCCTCAATAGGCAACATTCTTTGGTCTGAGTGAGGCACCCAAGATTAATTGTTTGTATATGCAAACTGCTCACAGTGTAGTTTCAGGTTGTCCTGGCTGTTTGGAAAATTCCCATAAAATTGCATTAAACAAGGCAACTATTGGACCTTCCAAATCTGCGTAGCTCCATGGGTACAACTGACCCAATCCCAACTCTATTTCAAAAGGTAAAACTAGCTTTTTGTAGGTTTAAGCAAAGTCTGTTTGGTTAAAAATGCCCATGGGGCTACACTGGATGTATTAATAACAAACTTTCCCAGCCATTACCTTTCTCATAATGTTATTCCACTTTTTATGAGGTTGTTGACCTGACAGGGACTCAGTGGGAAATGTGAAACCTCTGGGGTGAGATTGCCTTGCAAAAGCACTTTTCCCATTAGTAGGCTTCAGGACTGAAGGGCAAGTGGAATTTGAGCAGGTTCATGCATTTACATCATATTTTTTTTTAAATGGGTTCAGATAGGGAAATATCCAGCCTAGTATTTTATAAGACTATTGTAACATATAAAGCAACACTATAAACAGGGAAATTGATAATTACATCAGAGCTATTTGTGTGTAGACTGTGGATTGGAAAAATGAAGCAGTTTTCTGGCCCCCCTTTTTTCATTCCCCCATGGCTAATTGAACAGAATAGTTCAGTGTGCAATTAATTATGATGTGCAGAGATGATGTATGGGCCTGACAGGGCATTGTGGGTAATAATAGGAGAGATTTATTTACTGGCTTTATGTAGGCTCCTCTCAACCTTGCTAAATTAATACACTTTTCAGATTCAAATTATGGAAGAAAATAGGGAGGAAATTGTGTCAGACACAAGACAACACACGCATACACAAATGCAAAAACACAGGCAACACAAAGAGACACAAGCACACAAACTCACACATATCTTTCTCTTGCATGCACTCACACAACCACACAAATAATCAATGTTGTTCTTGTAGGGAAATTGTAAATGTAAAACGGCAGAAATGAATCATGCTAATGGCATGGCTGACAGGTGTGTTCAATATTATGATTTCAACCCCCTGAAAGATTGATTATATAACCTGCTTATTATTTACTTGCCGGAGCAAAAAATATATTACCCTGCACTGTTCTGTCGAGAACAGTAAGTTAGAAAAAATAACAGGTTTTGTAAACAGGTTTTGAAAAGCAGACTGAAAGATGAATGCGTAACTGTTCCATGTCCTGAAGTCCTAATAATAGATGGGATCTCATAAACAGAACAGTTGTAATGTAAAGCATTTGTACAGAGACTCTGCTAAATGTCTGGATTTGGTAACATAATCTGTATCTTATTTTACCAGTTGCTGATTAATGTCTGTCTGCGGCAAAAACTGATTATTATGATCAACAAGCACCTGGTCTCATGATGCCTGCAGATGTCAGGTGTTGTGGTATTGTTGAAACAAGCCTACAAGGGATCGAGACAGCACTAGCCTTCCTATTGAATGCGGCATGGATGGGGTAAGTGTTGTGTACTTCTGAAGCCAAAGGTGGGGGCAAGGGGCAGGCCGAAGCTTTTGTGTAACAGTTTACTAACGGTCTCTCAGCCTCGTTTTTAGTTCATACCTTTGATATGTCAGAATGGGAGCTGCGGAGCTACAATGTTGCGGTATTTTTGTCTGATACACATATGTCACTCCACATGCTCTGAGAGGCAGTAGCGCTGTTTGGTAAAAAGCTGTGAGAAGCTTGGAAAGTGTTGATTGCCCTCACTTGCAGTGCATGCAGTCTCTGCTGTTACTCCTCTCTGTTAAAAAGCACCTTACTTTTGGCAGAGCTATTCCATTTAGCAGTATGCCAGTTCATTTTATTGTTGCGTAGACGAAACAAATTCATACTGTGTAAGGAATGATGTAGACATACAAAGGGGGGTATTAACCCTCCACCAGGAGCTCGTCCAAATACCGAGAGCTTTTAAGTGCTCGTTTGCTTTTTCCCATGCATGCTGTTTTTCCAAGAGAGCGTAACACAGGGAGTAAATTAAATCTAGATGTCACCAGAGCCCAATAACAGTTTCCTAATTTCTCACAATAGAAACTAAACAACAGACGGATTAAATAATTCTAATGCAATTGAAAACATCCGTTTATGGGCACAGTTAACTGCAGTTTGCCATGGGGATTTGTTGGTGATGCGCCCCAAACACCAGAGATAAGTAAACAGATGTGTCTGGAATTGAAAACGTTTGGCTGACAAGCATGCTTCGCTGTGTTCCCGTGATTGAGATCATCTTTAATATACCTTTCAAACGGTTCACTGTTCATGCTATAGTGTTATTCATATACTATGAGTTAAATCCAATTACCATTTATGTTCCAAACACACGGTAAATGTTCTGTGTTGCATCAGTATGTCCCTGTATTTGTAAGAGGCCATGTACTGTGCCACTAAGAAAAGATTTAGCTCTACACAACAGCGATGAGAAGTTATGTGCATTGGTATCCATCTGTGCTCAATGCATAAATCATCTGTTGCCGCTGCTATTGACTCTTTCACATGCTACCAAGGTTTCATGGTGGAGAGTAGATTAGGGGGTTCATTTTCACCTCTACATCAGATAGAGTATGTTTTGCTGGCAGCCCGTTGAAGTTTAATATCACAAAATAAATAGACTTTAATCACATTTGTACCGTTGTTTAGTTTTAGGGCAGCATCGTCTGTTATGATTAAGGAGAACATACAATGGGCAACAATGCAATGTTGGGTTATCAGAGGGCAAAAACATCCATGCCAGGCTATCTTTAGTACATCTAGGGTGTCCGAGAACCTCTTTCTGCCCGCCAAAGTCTGAATTACACAAATAGGAAGGCTATTATAATTTTTGGTGACCGAAGTCATGATTTTGGACTTCATATCCCTGCAGTCTGATGGCAGATTAATGAGCTGCAGCTTTCGGTGGCCCTCTGTTATCCTCTCTGTATTGGAACTCCTCAGCCAATCTAAGAGGAATAAAAGGCAAATCTAAAGCCAAGTGGCAGGCTGAATTGGTGTGCTCCTAGGCCAGACTTTCTATTTCCCTCAAACAGAGATTATGCTAAATGTAAATGAAGTCACACAATTAACATGACCACGTTCGACAAAGTTCTGAGGCATTTCAATTAACATTTAGGATACCACTGAATGAGGTTTAATGAGATTGAATTGCAGTGTTTGCTGAATAAATATCATGACTTGCTTCATCTGTATTGATGACTAATGTTTTATTTCTAGTAAATGGTCGCCACTCAGTACTAATTAAACACAAATGATAAACTGTAAAAATACAATGGTACCTGGATATGAACATGAATGTTTGGCCGTGCTGTTAATATTCTCTGCATGCATTTTAACAGTGTTTGCCTTCATTCCAATTATCTTAGGTTTTTCTTTATCTTCGATTTTTTGGACGGCAATTTAATCTAAGTGTCACATAGCCTTGAGTCTCGTTATGCTTTTGGAAACCTGAAAGAGACTTGTCAGAGAATCGTGGTTTTCATTCATTTGAGACACAGAGATCAAAGGAAGAGCTTGTGATCATTTTCATGATACTTCAATTCACTACAGCCTTTTTCCTTTCCCTCCCTTCCTTGCTCTCTCTTTTTCTCTCTTTCTCTCTCTCTTCATCCCCTCTCTATCTCTCTGCCCCCCTCTCTCAAACACTCTCTCTTTCACTCCTCTTTCTCTCAATCTTTCCTGACACACACTCCCACTAGTTTCAGGACCCATGATAAATAACAGTAGACAGATTTCTCCCTGCCTTCCTTTCCAGTTCAGTTCCGTGTGCATCCCTTCCTCCTGCTTCCTACATGATATATCATTAGCAGTCACCAATAGACATAGGAAAATGTCATAAACTAAGCTTCCATTCAAACAGTTGAGAGTGCTCGTAAAATATGTAGATACATGGAAGTTTTAATGATTCTATAATGACATCACTTATTGGGATGATAATTGCTGAGTGAAAAGGGGGAAAAGGAATAAAGAGTCCACAGCAATAATTATATGCATAGTAAGATCAAAGAGATGTCACTGGTAAGCGTGATTTAGATACCGTTGCCACCGACAGCTGCTGGCCTAATCACATTGCAACATTTGTCAGTTGATGGGCTCCGATGAGCAGTCTGAGCTTAGCAAAATCATTATTAGATCCCCATTGTGATAAATGTTATTTATTGCTGTCGAGCAGCATTAATGTTTAATTCAGTAGTGGAAACAGGGCAGGGGAGAAACCCAGAGCCCAGGCATTCACAGTCAGTTATGACAAAGGGAACTGCTGAACACCAGCCAGATGAACTTCATCACCCCAGAAAATAAAGAGACAGAGAGGGGGATAATGGACCTAATCTGCATGTGTTTTAAAAGGGTAATGAAGTAATATGATGTTTATCTTTTCTGAAGAGTTTAATATCTGCTGGCTGGGACCCAGAGCACACTGTGACACAATATAGAAGGGGAGCGTGAGTGAGAGGGTATTCTAGGTAGAAGCAGATGTGCCCGGGTCCTAGGGTGTGAAAGAGGGGGTTAGCATTATACATTGTTGTAATAGTGTGCCTGCACGCGCATGCACGTTTGTGTGTTTGTGTGTGTGTGCGTGTCCGTGTGTGTGTGTGTGTCTGTGTCTGTGTCTGTCTGCGTGAGTGTGTCTGTGCACGCACGTTTGGGTGTGTGTTTCTGTTTGCGTGTATTTGGGAACTTCATACTCAATGATTTATTCATTAAGATCGCTAACCAGCAGCCAAGCCCTATTTGTTTGTTGACCCTCAATGGCAGGCATGTGAGACATTTATATCTACCCCTGATCAATCGATCAACATCCGTTCTTCAGGGTCTGTCAAGAGAGTTGTTTTGGTAGTCTGCCCAATGGACTTCAATGTGTTGCCAAGCAGTCTACCTAAGGTGATGAGGTAGTGTGCAAAATCATGTATTCCTTATTTATAAGCCAACTTGAGTTCTCTGCTGCAGAGAAGATGCCATGCCCAAGAGGTCCATGTTCCTGAAATAAGATGATGATGTAAAAGGGTCAGCAGCTAATCTTTATTCCGTAAGTAAAGCCCTCATTCATTATGTAACATATTGAATTTGTATTCAGGCCACAGACCCTCGGTGCAGAAACATTCTGAGATCCACATATAAATACAGCCATTTATTTTTGTTTTCTCTATTGTGCTAACCCAATAAAAAGACTGATAATCGAAACACTACAGCAGAGGTTTCATTAATGTCTCTTGCTGTGATCATCAAAATCAAATTGGAAAGGATAATGAAATTCTTTTGTCCCCAAAATCCTCAAACATTTGCTTTGATAATGAAGCACATTTCTTCTTTGCTGTTTTGTGCAAAGGTTGTGCTTTTGGTGTGAAGAGGGTTTTCAATTTGATATACCATCTGGGGTGTAATTGTTGGAAGGATGGAGGCCCTTAAAATAATTATTTCTCTTAAGTTCCTTTGCAGTCTCTTGCAACACACTGACCTCAAATTTGCAATTTGTCTATACCAATCAGTGCTGGAAGTTTCACAAAGAGACTTTAGGCTGTCATCTCAAAAGACAGGACGCACACTAAACAACAAAGCCTGCTCATAAAAGAGAGAGACAGATAAGGCTTCAGCTAGGCTAATAAAAGTCCGGCAGATTCCAATGGCGCAGAGCCAAAATGGATGTTTAGTTAACAATCTCTTCTAGGATATGAAGGAACATCCGAGCCCTTAGAGCTTTACTGGGCTCTCGTCCATCAGTCAGGCTGGCTTAAAGTGGTAGACATTCCTTAAACAGCAAAACCCATTTCTAACCAGGTTAGCAGTTATCTACTTCTGTAATTGAGAGCATGCAGTTTCAGTCAGAAGTGTGTCAACAATACAAAATCTAGTTAGCCTTTCATCAAGCAGGCTTTGAATGGAATAGATAGCTGTGATCACAAAGGAAAACAGGTCTGAGACAGATCATGATGGCCATTTTAGTGAAATTGAAATATGGTGCTTTTGAAGTTTCAATATACTCTAGAATTGTAAATCGTGCATGCGTGTATAAGATAAGAATGTTTGGAATGGAAGGTTGGAAGTTATTCCTGAATACATCTGCATCAAGGTTTCCGTACCATTCCTTCATCCAAAGTATAGCCTCGTGAAAAATGTTTACTTGCAACGACTAAAGGTATAAATTAAGTCCAAACTACAGTATCTCATATTGTTTTATTATTATGATATCCCCTCCAGCATCTTCTCCAATGTCCAATGCAGCTTGACACAATATCCCCAAGCTGACCTTGGAGATTGATAGCTAGACATTTCCTTGGCATGTGAGGGGGCACCCTGAGCAGATACATGATAGACACACACATCCCGGCTTGTCAAGCTATTTGCTCCCCTCTCTTCTTGTGATGCTGTATGAATAGTAGTGTTAGAGTGGATGGAGTCTTTGATATGCATCTAATCCTGACACATAAGAACCTCATGAAAACTGAACAGTCAATGTGCCCTACCTCAAAAACTCTTTAGACATGCTAAGCACACCAATGAATTTGCCCAATCTAAATCCTGAGCGAGACTTAGGATGTCTGTAGTGTTATGATTATGATATCCTATTTACATGTTTAGTTTGAAATACCCAGTATAGGAAAACACAAGAGTCTCTGTCCAATCATTGTTACACTGTGTATTATTTTCAATTATTCACTCATCTTCAGAGAACATATTTTTACATCGCTTAGGTAAAATAAGAGCCTACAACACCGCGTGATTGTATTGTGAAGCTAAACAAATGGATTAGAATGTGAAAGATGTGTAGCAAGAGAGTGCTTGTGTGTCCAAGTTGTTTAGGCAGTTTGATATAATGGGAATTTTAGCCTTGTCTTGTTTGCTTGGGAGCTGAACAACTCCAGTGCTTTGCTTGTGTGTGCTCTAATTACCAACGAGATTAGAGCGGGCAAATTAAACTGCTAGAAGCCACTGTTTGTAATTGCTACAAGCAAATGTTTGTAATTATGAACAGATTGCTTTACTGTTTATAATTAAAACAACAACACAACTTACTTAATGGCTGTCTGGAGATGGTACTCTGAAATGACAAAGTAACTACAGAAAAATTGTTTCCACCTCTTTCTCTAGTTGCAGTTGTCTGTGTGTGTGTGTGTGTGTGTGTGTGTGTGTGTGTGTGTGTGTGTGTGTGTGTGTGTGTGTGTGTGTGTG